>ML304939.1:0-30847 GCA_005239505.1 Nicotiana paniculata
CCAAGACCGCTCCTCGTTTTTTGGCGTTTTAGCACCATAAAACAGGAATTCAGGACAATTTTCAGATTTTGTATGCTATAGTCCATGCCATCTACATGAGTTCCGGCGAACGGGCGACCAAATCCGAATCGCCTAAAAAGTTTTCGGCCCATAAAAATGACCTGAGGAACAATAGTCATCGCCTCTCATGACCGTTCCTCTTTTTCGGTGTATTAGGGCTAGAAAATTGGAATTCTGCCCGATTTTCTTATTTTCGTGTGCTATAAAATACAAAAATCTGAGCAGGCAAAACACTCGAAACGACCGGTCAAAGAATTCAGCATAGCCCCCGACCGCCCCACCTTTACATTTCTTGATCGATATAAAACCAAATGGTCGAGGGCTCTTTCCAGTATTATGGCCCTAAAACGCCAAAAAAAGAGGAACGATCATGGCGAGGTGATGACTATTGTTCCTTAGATCAGTTTTTATGGACCGGTAAAATTTTAGGCGATACACGTCCGGGCAATGACGTGGGCTATAGCATACAAAAGTCAGGGAATCAGGCAGAATTACTTTTTATTACCCTAAAATGCCAAAAAACGAGGAACGATCATGCCGATGAATATTGTTCCCCAAGTAATTTTTGATGGGTCAAAAAAACTTTTGGTGATTCGCACCCGGTCGCTCAGCCCCATGCAGATGGCGTGGGATATAGCAAAACAATTTGGAAATCGGGTGAAATTTCATGTTTATGGCCCTAAAATGCCAAAAAAGAGGAACGGTCATGGCGAACCATGACTGTTGTTCCTTAAGTTATTTTTTATCGCCAACAAATTTTTAGGCGATTCGGGTCCGGTTGCCCACACCCATGCAGACAGCGTGGGCTATAACACACAAAAATATGGGAATATGAGAGATTTTAGTTTTATGCTCCTAAAATGTCAAAATATGAAGAACGATCATCGCAAGGCGATGACTATTGTTTCTTAATTTTTTATGGGTCGCCAAAATTTTNCCAAAAATGAGGAATGATCATTGTGGGGCGATGACTATTATTCCTTAGGTTGTTTTTTATGGGCCGACAAACTTTTAGTCGATTCGGGTCCGATCGCCCTGACCCATGCAGAAGGAGTATGCTATAGCAAACGAAAATATGGGAATCAGGCAGAATTCTAATTTTATGGATGGGCTGGCAAAATTTTAGGCGATTCAAGTCCGGTCGTATGGATCTATGCAGATGGCATGGGCTATAACACATGAAAATCTGAGAATCCGGCAAAATTTTAGTTTTATGGCCCTAAAATGCCAAAAAACGAGGAACGGTCATGGCGAGGCGATGGCTATTGTTCATTATATCAATTTGAAAGGCTAGTAAAATTTGAGGCGATTGGGGTCTTTTCGCCCCGAACCATGCAGATGGCGTTAGCTATAGCATACGAAAATCAAGGAATCGAGCAGAATTCCAGTTTTATAGCCCTAAAACTCCAAAAAAGAGCAACGGTCATGGTGAGGCGATGGCTATTTTTCCTTAGGTTATTTTTGATGGGCTGGATAAATTTTAGGGGATTCTGGCTTGGTCGCTCAAACCCATGTAGATGGCTTGGCTATTGCACACCATAATCTAGGAATTGGGCAAAATTCTAATTTTATTGCCCTAAAACGCCAAAAAATTAGGAATGGTCATAGCAAGGCGATCACTATTATACCCTAGGTCGTTTTTGATGGGTCGACAAAATTTTATGCAACACGGGTTCGGTCTCCCGGACCCATGCAGATGACATGGGCTATAACACACGAAAATCTAGGAATCAGATGGAATTCCAATTTTATGGCCCTAAAATATCAAAAAATGAGGAACGGTCATAGCAATGCGATAACAATTATTCATTAGGTCATTTTTGATTGACCGAAATTTTTTTAGACAATTCGGGTCCGATCATCCGAATCCATGCAGATGGATTGGGCTATAGCACACAAAAATCTAGGAATCAAGCGAAATTTCAGTTTTTTGACCCTAAAACGCCAAAAAATGAGAAACGGTCATGGCGAGGCAATCACTATGTCATCCAATAAAAAATGACATAAAAAATTATTTTCATCGGCTCTCCATGACCGCTTCTCATTTTTTAACGTTTTAGGGCTATAAAATTGCAATTTCGCCCGATTTCCATATTGTGATATGCTATAACCCAAGCCATATGCATGAGTCCGCGCGACCAAATACGAATCGCCTAAAATTTTGTCGGCCCATCAAAAATGACCTAAGGAACAATATTCATTTCCTCATCATGACCTTTCCTCTTTTTCAGCGTATTAGGGTTAGAAAACTGGAATTCTGCGTGATTTCCAGAATTCATGTGCTATAGAATACGAAAATCTAGGAATTGGGCGGAATTCCAGTTGTATGGTCCTAAAACGCCAAAAAACGAGGAACGGTCATGGCTAAGTGATGACTCTTATTCCTTAGGTCATTTTGTATGGTCCGGTACAATTTTAGGCGATACACGTCCGGGTAATGACGTGAGTTATAACACATGAAAGTTAGGGAATCGGGCAGAATTACAGTTTATGACCATAAAACGTCAAAAGACGAGGAACGGTCATGGCGATGACTATTGTTCCCTAGGTCATTTTTTATGGGTCGGAATAAATTTTGGTTATTCCGGTCCGGTTGCCAGGACCCATGCATATGGCGTGGGTTATAGCACAAAAAAATTTAGGAATCAAGTGAAATTTCAGTTTTATGGCTCTAAAACGCCAAAAAGGAGGAACGGTCGTGGCAAGGCGATGTTTATTGTTCCTTAGGTCATTTTTGATGGCCAACAAAATTTTAGGCGATCTGGGTTTGACTACCTAGACCCATGCGGATAGTGTGATCAATATCACACAAAAATATGGGAATAGGACAAATTTTAGTTTTATGCTCTTAAAAAGTCAAAGAATGAGGAACGGTCATGGCAAGGCGATGAATATTATTTCTTAGGTATTTTTTGACTCCATTTTGCAGAAATGACCATCTTTTTAGAGCCAAATTATTTATTAAATAATGTTATCGTTTATTTGATTTGAAACCCTTTTCTGCATGTTTACAGAAGAAGGGTAAAACATGAAAGAAGTTTCGAAATGGGAAGTTACATATCTGCAATGTTGGTGTGAAACTTGGGTTCGTTTGTTTTCAATAATCTTTAGAAGGCTACTGGTTTTAGTTTGTATAGCACTGAATTAGTCATCACTTCGCCATGACCCTTCCTCGTTTTGGCGTTTTAGGGCAATAAAACACGAATTCAGGATGATTACCAGATTTTCGTGTGTTGTAGTCCATGTCATCTGCATGAATTCTAGCGACCGACCCTGAATCTCCTAAATTTTGCGGGTCTATAAAAAAAAACCTAAAAAACAAATCATCATTTGGCCGTGACCATTCCTCGGATTTTAGCATTTAGGGCCATAAAATAGAAATTCAAAACGACTCTCAGATTTTTGTGTGCTATATAGTCCACGCCATCTGCATGAATTCAATTGGCAGGTCCCGAATTTCCTAAAATTTTGTACGCTAATAAGAAATGGCCTAATGAACAATAGTCATCGCCTTTGACATGATCGCTCCTTATTTTTTGGCATGTTAGGGCTACAAAACAGGAATTCATGATGATTCCCAAATTTTCGTGTGCTACAGACCGCGCCATCTGCATAAATACGGGCGACCGACTGACTCGAATCTTCTAAAATTTTGCGTGCCAATAGAAAATGATATAATGAACAATTGTCCATGCATTCTGCCAAGAACGTTCCTCGTGGTTTGGCATTTTAGCGCCATAAAACAGGATTTTGGGACGATTTTCAGATTTCATGTGCTATAGTCCATGCCATCTGCATGAATTCGGGTGATCGGCCCCGAATCTCCAAAAATTTTGCGGGCCCATAAAATGACCTAATGAACAATAGTCATCCTTCGACATGACCGTTCTTCATTTTTTGACCTTTTAGAGCCATAAAATAGGAATTCAGGACGATTTCAAGATTTTGTGTGCTGTATTCCACGCATTTTTGCATGAATTTGGGTGATCGATCCCGAATCTCCTAAAAATTTTGCGGGACCTAATAAATAATAGTCATCGTTTTGTCCTGATCATTCCTCGTTTTATGGCGTTTTAGGGCCATAACATGAATTCAAGACGATTCCTAGATTTTCGTGTGCTATAGTCGTTGGCATCTGCATGAATTCGGGAGACCGATCCTGAATCTCCTAAAATTTTGTGAGGGCCATAAAAAACTAATTAATGAACAATGGTTATTGCTTCTCCACGACTATTTCTCAATTTTTGGTATTTTAGAGTTATAAAACAGGAATTTAGGATGATTCTCAAATTTTCGTGTGCTATAGTCCACACCATCTGCATTAATTCCACAACCGACCCCAAATCTCCTAAAATTTTGCTTTCCAAATAAATGACCTAATGAACAATAGTTATTGCTTCTCCATGACCGTTCCCCACTTTTTGGCGTTTCAGGGCCGTGAAACAGGAATTCAAGACGATTCCCACATTTTCGTGTACTATAGACCACACCATCTGCATGAATCGGGTGACCGGCCCCGAATCTCCATAAATTATACGGGCCCATAAAAATAGATCTAATGTACAATAATCATTGCTTCGCCATGTTCGTTCATAATTTTTAGGCATTTTGGGGTCATAAACCAGAAATTCAAGACGATTCCATGATTTTCGTGCAATACAGTCCATGACATCTGCATGAGTTCGGGAAACTAATGAATAATAGTCAAGGCTTTGCCATGAAGGTTACTTAGATTTTGGCATTTTAGGGGTATAAAATAGGAATTTAGGACGATTCCCCAATTTTCGTGTGCTACAGTCCACACCATCTGTATGAATTCGATGACAGTCCTCGAGTCTCCTAAAATTTAATGGTCCCATAAAAATAACCTAATGAACAAGAATCATCGCTTCACCATGGCCGTTTCTCATTTTTTTGGCATTTTAGGGCCATAAAACAGGAATTCAAGACAATTCCTATATTTTTGTGTTCTATAGACCACGCCATCTACATGAATTCGGACGACTGACCCTAAATCTCCTAATATTTTGTGGGTACATAAAAAATGACCTAATGAACAATAGTTATCGCTTGGTCGTGACCATTCCTAAGATTATAGCATTTTAGGGCCATAAAATAGGAATTCAGAACAATTCCCATAAAATAGCAATTTAGGTGACAGGCCCCAAATATCCTAAAATTTTGTGTGCTAATAAAAACGACCTAATGAACAATAATCATCGCTTTGTCATGGGCGCTCGTCATTTTTCTGGCACTTTAGGATCACAAAACTGGAATTCATGATGCTTTCTAAATTTTCATGTGCTATAGTCCATGCCATCTGCATAATTTCGAGTGACCGACCCGAATCTCCTAAAATTTTGCGGGACAATAAAAACAATCTATTGAACAATAGTCATCGCTTTTCCAAGACCGTTCCTCGCTTTTTAGCATTTTAGCGCCATAAAACAGGAATTCAGGACGATTTTCAGATTTTGTGTGCTATAGTCCATGCCATCTACATGAGTTCGGGTGAATGGGCGACCAAATCCGAATTGCCTAAAATTTTTCGGTCCATAAAAAATGACCTAAGGAACAATAATCATCACTTCGTCATGACCGTTCTTCTTTTTCGGCGTATTAGGGCTAGAAAATTGTAATACTGCCTAATTTTCTTATTTTCATGTGCTATAAAATACAAAAATCTGAACGGGCGAAATTCCAGTATTATGGCCCTAAAACACCAAAAAAAGAGGAACGGTCATGGCGAGATGATGATTATTGTTTCTTAGATCAATTTTTATGGGCCGGTAAAATTTTAGGCGATACACGTCCGGGCAATGAAGTGGGCTATAACATACAAAAGTCTGGGAATCAGGCAGAATTACAGTTTATTACCCTAAAACGCCAAAAAACAAGGAACGATCATGACGATGACTATTATTCCCCAAGTCATTTTTGATGGGTCGGACAAACTTTTGGTGATTCGGGTGAAATTTCAGGTTTATGCCCCTAAAATGCCAAAAAAGAGGAACGGTCATGGCGAGGCGATGACTATTATTACTTAGGTCATTTTTGATGGCCAACAAAATTTTAGGTGATTTGGGTCCGGTTGCCTAGACCTATGCAGACAGCATGGGCTATAGCACAAAAAATATGGGAATATGACATATTTTAGTTTTATGCTCCTAAAATGTAAAAAAATGAAGAACGATCATGGAAAGGTGATGACTATTGTTTCTTAATTTTTTTATGGGTCGGAAATTTTTTAAGATACTCGGGTCTGATCGCCCAGACCCATGCAGATGTCGTGGGCTATAATACAAGAAAATCTGAGAATAGGGTAGAGTTCTAGTTTTATGACCCTAAAATACCAAAAATGAGGAACGGTCATTGCGAGGCGATGACTATTGTTCCTTAGGTTGTTTTTGATGGGCCAACAAACTTTTAGTCGATTCAGGTCCGATTTCCCCGACCCATGCAGATGGAGTATGCTATAACAAACGAAAATCTTAGAATCAGGTGGATTTCTAATTTTACGGATGTTCGGGCAAAATTTTATGCGATTCAGGTCCGGTCGCACGGATCTATGCAGATGGCGTGGGCTATAATACATGAAAATCAAGGAATCTGGCGGAATTTCAGTTTTATGACCCTAAAATGCCAAAAGACGAGGAACGATCATGGTGAGGCGCTGACTATTGTTCATTATATCAATTTGATAGGCCAGTAAAATTTGAGGCGATTGGGGTTTCGTCGCCCTGAACCATGCAGATGGCATGAGCTATATCATATGAAAATCAAGGAATCAAGCGGAATTCTAGTTTTATAGCCTTAAAACGCCAAAAAAGAGCAACGGTCATGGTGAGGCGATGACTACTGTTCCTTAGGTCATTTTTTATGGGATGGATAAATTTTAGGCAATTCCGATCTGGTCGCATGAACCCATGTAGATAGCTTGGCTGTTGCACACGATAATATAGGAATCAGGTAGAATTCTAATTTTATTACCCTAAAATGCCAAAAAATGAGAAACGGTCATGGCGAGGTAATCACTATGTCAGCCAATCAAAAACGACATAACAAACTATTGTCATCGCTTCGCCATGACCGCTTCTCATTTTTTGGCGTTTTAGGGCTATAAAATTACAATTTCGCCTGATTCCCATATTTTCGTATGATATAACCCAAGCCATATGCATGAGTCCGGGCGACCAGATCTGAATCGCCTAATATTTTGTCGGCCCATCAAAAATGACCTAAGGAATAATAGTCATTGACTCATCACGACTGGTCATAGCGGTTTGTTCCTTAGGTGTTTTTGATGGGCCGACAAACTTTTACGCGATTCGGGTCCGGTCGCTCGGGCCCTTGTAGATGGAGTAGGCTATAACAAACGAAAAATATGAAAATCAGGCGGAATTCTAGTTTTACGGCTGAGCCGACAATATTTTAGGCGATTCAGGTCTGGTAGCAGGGATCTATGCAGATGGCGTGGGCTATAGCACACGAAAATATGGGAATCAGACGGAATTTCAATTTTATGGCCCTAAAATGCCAAAAACAAGGAACGGTCATGGTGATGCGATGACTATTGTTCCTTATGTCATTTTTGATAGGCCAGTAAAATTTGAAGCTATTGGGGTCTTGTCGCCTGGACCCATGCAGATGGCGTGGGCTATAGCATACGAAAATCTATGAATCGAGCGGAATTCCAATTTTATAGCCCTAAAATGTTAAAAAAAGAACAACGGTCACGGTGAGGCAATGACTATTGTACCTTAGGTAATTTTTGATGGGAAAGATAAATTTTAGGCGATTCTGGTTCGGTCTCTCGGGCGCTTGTAGATGGCTTGGTCTATAGCACATGATAATCTAGAAATCGGGCAGAATTCTAATTTTATTTGCCTAAAACGCCAAAAAATGAGAAATGCTTATGGCGAGGCGATCACTACTGTTCCTTAGGTCATCTTTGATGGGCCGACAAAATTTTATGCAATTCAAGTCCGATCGCCTGGACCCATGCAAATGGCATAGGCTATAGCACGCGAAAATCTAGGAATGAGACGAAATTTTAGTTTTATGGCCTTAAATATCAAAAAATGAGGAATGGTTATAGCAAGACAATGACTATTTTTTCTTAGGTCGTTTTTTATGGGCCAATAAAAGTTTAGACGAATCGGGCCCGATCGTCCGGACCCATGCACATGGCGTGCGCTATAGCATACAAAATCTAGGAATCAAGCAAAATTTAAGTTTTTTGGCCCTAAAATGCCAAAAAAGAGAAACGGTAATAGCGAGGCAATCACTATGTCGGCCCATAAAAAATGACACAAAAAATTATTGGTATCGCCTCGCCATGAACATTTCTCAGTTTTGGAGATTTAGGGCTATAAAATTACAATTTCGCCCGATCCCATATTTTCCTATGCTATAACCCACGCTATATGCATGGGTCCGGGCGACTATATTCGAATAGCCTAAAATTTTGCGATCTCATAAAAAATGACCTAAGGAACAATATTCATCGCTTACCATGATCGTTCCCGAGGACATGGCGCTGCTTCAGCTCACTAAGGACATGGCCCTTGATAGGAGGGTGGAGAGGTCGAGGATTAAGGTAGAAGGTTAGTGGGTAGTTTTTAGTTGTTCACCGATAGTCTTAGTAGCACGCATGTCCCTTCATATTCTTAGATTTTTATTATGTTATGTGGTTTTGTTCGCCTCAGTTATTGTATCCCCTGTTGCTATTATTTGGTACTACTTATCCTTTATCTCTCCCTTTTTCTTTTCTCTTCCATGCTTTCCTCTTCTTCATTTTACCCTTCCGGAGCCGATGGTCTATTGGAAACAGACTCTCTACCTGCATTAGGTAGGGCTAAGGTATGCGTACAAACTACTTTTCCCAGACCCCACCTATTGGGAACATACTAGGATTTTTGTTATTGTTGTTGTTGTTACCATGGCCGTTCCTCGTTATTTGGCATATTAGGGCCATAAAATTAGAATTCCGCCAGGTTCTCATATTTTTGTATGATATAGCCCACGCCATCTGCATAAGTCTGATCGCCTAATATTTTTCCGGCCCGTCAAAAACCACCTAAGCACAATAGTCATCTCCTCGCCATGACCGTTCCTCATTTTTTGGCATTTTAGGGCCATAAATCTTGAATTTCGCCCCATTCTCAAATTTTCGTGCGCTATAGCCCACGCCACCTACATGGATCCAAGGCGACATGACCTGAATCGCCTAAAATTTTTCCAGCCCATCAAAAATTACCTAAGGAACAATAGTCATCGTCTTGCCATGACCATTTCTCGTTTTATGATGTTTTAGACCCTTAAAACTAGAACTCCATCTGATTCCTAGATTTTCGTATGCGTTGGCTCAAGCCATCTACATGGGTCCGGGCAACCAGACCTGAATCGCCTAAAATTTTTCCGGCCCATCAAAAACTACCTAAACACAATAGTCATCGCCTCACCATGACCGTTCCTCGTTTCAGGCATTTTAGGGCCAACAGTCTTGAATTTCTCCCCATTCTTAGATTTTTTGTGTGCTATAGCCCACGCCACCTACATGGGTCCAGGGCGACCAGAACCAAATCGCCTAAAATTTTGTCGGCCCATCAAAAATCACGCAATGAACAATAGTCATCGTCTTGCTATGAACGCTCCTTTTTTGGCGTTTTATGGTCATAAAACTATAATTTGGCCCGATTTCCAGATTTTCGTATTCTATAACTCACGCCATCTGCATGGGTCTAGGCTATCGGACGCGAATCACCTAAAATTTTGTCGTCCTATCAAATACGACCTAAGGAACAATAGTAATTGCCGCGCCATGATCAATCCTCGTTTTTTGGCATTTTAGGGCCATAAAACTTCAATTACGTTCAATACCCAGATTTTTGTGTTATATGGCCCACGTCATCTTCATGTGTCCGGATGACTGGACCCGAATCGTCTAATTTTCTTTTGTCTATAAAAAACAACCTGGTGAACTATAGTCATCGCCTCACCTTGACCGTTCTTCTTTTTTGGCATTTTAGGGATATTAATTGAAATTCCACCTGATTCACTGATTTTCCTGTGCTATAACCCATGAATCTACATGGGCCCAGGGGACCGGATCCGAATCTCCTAATAGTTTTTCGACCCAGAAAAAATGACCTAAGTAACAATAGTCATCGCCTCGTCATGACCGTTCCTCATTTTTGGTATGTTAGGACCATAAAACTGAAATTCCGCCCGATTCTCATATTTTCGTGTGATATAGCCCACGCTATCTGCATGGTTCGGGTCACCTAAAATTTTTTCGGTCCATCAAAAATGACCATAACACAATAGTCATCTTCTCGCAATGATCGTTCCTCGCTTTTATGAGTTTTAGGGCCATAAAACTGGAAGTCCGCCTTACTCCTAGATTTTCATGTGTTATAGCCCACGCCATCTGCATGTGTCCAGGGCGACCAGACTCGAATCACCTAAAAATTTTCTGGCCCATCAAAAATTACCTAAGGAACAATATTCGTCGTTTTTCCATGACCATTCCTCATTTTTTTGCATTTTAGGTCCATAGAACTAGAATTTTGCTCGATTCCTAAATTTTTGTATGCTATGGCCCACGCCATCTACATGGGTCCGAGCAACCGGACCTGAATCGCCTAAAATTTTATCGGCCCTTCAAAAGCGACTGAAAGACAATAGTCATCACTTCGCCCTGACCATACCTCATTTTTTGCATCTTAGGACCATAAAACTGAAATTTTGCCTGATTCCCAGATTTTCATGTGCTATGGCCCAGCCATCTGCATTTGTCGACCCATTAAAATTGACCTACGGAAATATAGGCATCGCTTCTCCATGACCGTTCCTCATTTTTTAGCATCTTAGGGCTATAAAACTGGAATTCTGCCTGATTCTCATTTTTTTTTTGTGCTATAGTCCACGCCACCTACATGGGTTCAGGCGACTGGACCCGAACTGCCTAAAAAATTTTCGGCCCATAAACAATGACCTAAGGAACAATAGTCATCACCTCGTCATGATTGTTTCTCGTTTTTTGGCATTTAAGAGTCATAAACTGTAATTTCGTCTGATTCCCAAATTTTCATGAGCTATAGTCCACGCCATCTGCATGGGTTCAGACGACCGGACTGGAATAGGCTAAAATTTTGCTGACCCATCAAAAATGACCTAAGGAAAAATAGTTATCGCTTCTCCATCACTGTTCTTTATTTTTGGCATATTGGGGCCATAAAATTGAAATTCTTCCCGATTCCAATATTCTCGTATTCTATTGCCCGAGCCATCTGCATGGGTCTAGGGCGACCGGCCCGAATAGCCTAATATTTGCCGGCCCATAAAAAATTTCCTAAGGAACAATGATCATCATCTTTCCATGAACGTTCCTCTTTTTTGGTGTTTAGGGCCGTAAAACTATTATTCCGTCCGATTCCTAGATTTTCGTATGCTATGGCCCACGCCATGTGGATGGGTCCATGCGATCGGACCTGAATCGCCTAAAGTTTTGCTAGCCCGTCAAAAATGACCTAAACAGAATAGTCATCGACTTACCATGACCATTCCTCATTTTTTGGCGTTTTAGGGTCATAAAATTAGAATTCTGCCTGATTTTCAGATTTTCGTGTGCTCTAGCCCACAGTGTCTGCATGGGTCCGGTCGAATCATCTAAAATGTTGCCGGCCCATCAAAATAAACCTAAGGAACAATAGTCATCGTCACTGCCATGACCGTTCATCATTTTTTAGCTTTTTAGAGCCATAAAACTAGAATTCCGTCCGACTCTCATATTTTTGTGTGTTATAACCCACACTCTGTGCATGGGACCATGCAACCGGTACCGAATCGCCTAAAATTTTAGTAGACCATCAAAGATTATCTAAGAAAAATAGTCATCGCCTTGCCATGTTCGTTCCCCGTTTTTGGCATTTTAAGCCATCAAACTTGAATTCCACCGATTCTCAGATTTTCATGTACTATAGCCCACGTCAGCTGCATGGGTTCGGGAAACTAGACCTGAATCGTCTAAAGTTTTGTCGGACCATCAAAACTTACCTTAAGGAACCATATTTATCGCCTCGTCATGATCATTCCTTATTTTTTGGCGTTTTAGGGCCATAAAACTGAAATTTCACCTGATTTCTAGATTTTCGTGTGTTATAGCTCACGCTATCTGCATGGGTACGGGAGACCACACCCGGATCACCTAAAATTTTGTCTTTCTTTAAAAAAAGTCCTAAAGAACAATAGTTATTGTCTCGCCATGATCGTTCCTCATTTTTTGGCATGTTAGGCTATAAAACTTGAATTTCGCCTGATTCTCATATTTTCATGTTCTATATCCTACGCCATCTGCATGGATCCGGGCGACCAGACTTGAATTGCCCAATATTTTTCCAGCCTATCAAAAATGGTCTGAGGAACAATATTCACTACCTCCCTAAGATTGTTCTTCATTTTTGCCGTTTTAGAGCCATGGAACTAGAATGCTGCCCGATTCCCAGATTTTCATGTGCTATAGCCTATGCCATCTACATGGGACCAGGCGATCTGACCTGGATCTCATAAAATATTTTGACCCATCCATAGAACTGAAATTCCGCCCGATATTTAGATTTTTGTGTGCTATAACTCACACCATCTACATAGGTCCAAGCGAATAGACCCGAATTGGCTAATATTTTTCCGGCGCATAAAAAATGACCTAAGGAACAATAGTCATTGCCTCACCATGACTGTTCCTTGTTTTTGGCATTTTAGGGCCATAAAACTAGAATTTCGCCAATTCCCAGATTTTTGTATGTTATAGCCCGCGCCATCTGCATGGGTCTAGGCGACTGGACCCGAATCGCCTAAAATTTTGCTGACCTAAGGAACAATAGTCATTGACTTGACATGATTGTTGCTCATTTTAGGGACATTAAACTGAAATTCTGCCTGATTCCAAGATTTTTGTGTATAATACACCCCTTCTACATGGGTCCGAGCGACTGGGTGACCGGGTCCAAAACGCCTATAATCCAACCTTTCAAAAAGGACCTAAGGAACAATAGTCATCGACTCACTATGATTGTTCCTTAGTTTTTGCATTTTAGAGCTATAAAACTGAAATTTTACCCGATTTTCAGATTTTCGTGAGCTATATGCATGGGTGCGGCGACCAGACCCGTATCACATAAACTTTTGCCGGCCCATAAAAAATGACCTAATGAACAATAGTCATCGCCTAGCGATGATCGTTCCTTTTTTTTGGCCATTTAGGGCCATAAAGCTGGAATTTCACCCGATTTCCAGATTTTCGTGTGCTACAGCCCACACCCATCTGCATGGGTCCCCCTCGACCGGACCTGTATCGCTAAAAAAAAATTCGATCCATAAAACATGACCTAAGGATAATAGTCATCGCCTCGCCATGATCGTTCCTCGTTATTTGGCATTTTACAGTCATAAAATTAGAATCTCGCCGGTGTCGGGTACCCTTTTTCTCGCGAAATTTGGGTTCGACATTTTTTGGGACAACTCCTTTTTCGGGATGGTTTTAAGGAGTTGGAAAAGTCTCCACCTAACGGATTAAGGTGCGTTAGAGCACCTAGAGCAATTAACTCATATAACCAGTTTACATCACTAGAGATCGGGTAAGGGCTCAAATTACCTTGAGGGAAAGGTGGGTCCCGTCCGAACTTAAATTAAGCTAATTAGTCCAAAAAGGTACGAAAAACAATTTGAACAAATACCATATTCAATTTATTTTAAACAGGACTATGGGGGGGGGGGGTTCCTAAATTTTTTAGCCTATAGGATCATCCCATGCAATACTTTGTAACTCCCTCAAGTCGGGGTGTTACTCATAGCATTAGTGCACAGACTATCATCTCCTTACTACCCAATTACTATCTTTAAGTTGTTACCTAAGCGTTCTAGTAGATTTTATCCCGTTCCCTATACGTGCACTACCCGTCCCTGGCCTATGGCCTTGGAGGTATTAGGACCTCTATTTGTGATAGTTCTAAACTAACCTATGTTACTTAAAAATGTTAAATCTAGGCGAAAAACAAAAACTAATAGGACTTTCAAATAAAGAACAAGTATGGGCTCACATTGACCTTCACACATAGACAACAAAAGCACGCAATTGAATCAACACACTTTATTAAAATTTGGAATCCTATAGGCAGGAAATCTATGTGAGAAAAACAGAGTGCAGAGACAGTTTTATTAAGGCGAGCATTAAGACCTATTTGTTTGCCTACTGATTTTATTCAGCATGAGTCTGGGCACTTCAGGCAGTAATATGTCACAATTATAAACCCATAATCATTATCAAGTCCTAAAGATATATTGCCTAAGTGATTTATAGTAGCGAATGAATTCAGAATCGACCAACAGGATCCTATAGGCATGATTTCTATGAGCTTATTAATTACAGGCCTATAAACATGATTTCTAGGTGTAGCACGGATTTTAATCTATAGAGATAGGTTTTATTCCTTTTACAATCCTATAGGCACGCTTTCTAATTGCTGAATTGATTTAGATATTATAGGAAGGATTTCTAAGTTTGAAACTGGTTTTAGTCCTATAGACATGATATCTATTAACTGGATTGATTTAAACCATATAGGCAGGATCTCTAAGTTTAAAACTGACTTTTAGTCCTATAGGCATGATATCTATTAACCGTATATGGGCAGAATTTAAACAAATTGCCAGGAAAGATAATTATCTCAAACAACAAAATCCTATAGGAATGATTGCTAATGCACATTTGTTGAAAACATGTATAGATCCTATGAACATGATTTCTAATGTACAGAATTAAAAGAAATTCCTATAAGCAGGATATCTAGTATGAAAATGTAAAACACAAAATCAAAATGATCAAGAAAGTCCTATAGGCAGGATTTTTAAACATAGTATAGTACTCACACAACTTAATCAGCGTAATTAAATCCTATAGACAGGATTTCTACCCAGTTTTAACAAAAGATATAAGTAAACCCCCCTCCCCCCCAGCTTCATTAAATATCCCCAAATCTGTTATTACAGCGCAGAATATCAAATGAAATTACGTAATGGTAATAGTGAAACTATAGGGAGCCTTCATAGGCCCAAATAAACATGGGAACCGGGCCTTCCACCATAACAACAACACAGTGATTCCTCCACAGTCCATTGGAAATAGGTTTCCAGTGTGTCAAAGTTCCCAAGGGCCTCAGGAACCCCGGGCAATGCTCACACCAGAACCACACATTCAGAAAGCAATTCATAAGAGATTGGAAAACCAGCCCCCAGTGTGTCAGAGTTCGGAGGAGTCTCATGTGGACCCTAGGCAGTGCTTACACTGGGGTGGTTGAGAACCTAAGGGACTAGGAGTGGGGTTTTAAAATTAGTATATAAAAGGGAGAAGGGGCAGGTTTTAAAATAGTTAGATTTCAGAAGAAACAGGATTCAGAACATAGAGTTGCAGGCAGAACTGCACCAAGAAGACAAACAAAATTCATGCTCAAACACATATCTCAGATAAATTGAAGTCTAGTGAAGTTAAATATTTAGACTAATACTTATCACAGAAGCAGTTAGGCAAAACAATTGAGTTGGCCAGATACATGAAATAAACAGACAGGGCAGGGGAGTTAAGCAACAAATTGACTGATTACATATTCATAGTGTCTTGCAAAGTTAAGAGCAGGTGTAGGATTAGTGAAACAGACTAAACCTTAAACCAACTTATGAGAGGATTCATATTATTCAAATAACTTAGTCCTAAGTTAACAGTTGCTAAATGAAGTCATAGAATCATATACAGGACAGAGTCATAATGGGAATTGAAACAGGCTAGTCAAGCAAAGCATAGATAATGAAATTACAAGGGTTAGGGCATACCAGTTGAGAAGAAAGCAAGTAAATATGCAATAGCAGTTAAGTTCCAGAGTAATTTGGCCTTGGCTTTCAGCCGGCCAAAATAAGAGACACTTAGCACAGAAATTAGAACATAAGAGAACAAGAGAAAGCTTAAGTTTTAGTGAGAGTATGAGAGTCTGATTCTGTCTACGGGGACAGGGAGAAGGGGTTTAAATAGCACTGAATTAAGCAGACAAATAAGGTAATAAGTCAATCATACACAACTAAGGAATGAAAATAATTCCATAATTAATTTAAGTCGGAGTTCAATCAATTAGCAGCACATAATCAGGCAAGTACTACTTAGGTTAATATTATACAGAATCAATCAATAGTCAAGTACCGGATCAAATAAGTTAAGGAAATAATAAGAACTGGTAAATCGAACAAAAAAAATATCAATACCATACAAGAAAAGGAAAGACTGAAATCTCAGTAGAGATTTCAAAAGCCCTAATTAGTCAGCAATTAACGGCAAGAATCACATAGACAGATAGATAGAAACATTAAAGGAAAAATACTTAATAATCAAAAAAACCTAAATTTAATATAAGTAAAAATATGCAGAAATATAATAGAGCTATAATAGAGATGCACAAAGACATATAGGTGGAAATAATTAAGATTTGAACTTTATTTTGTTTGATTTTGAAGAAACAAAAACCCTAAATGTTAGGGTAAATAAAATCAGCATAAATAACCACAGAAATTATGATTAAAAAAATGCACATGTCACGACCCATAAAACACCCGATCATGATGGAACCTGTCATGAAATCAGGCAAGCCACACATTTCATTTATTAAAGTTATTTTCACGAAAATCACCACATTTACAACAAGAGTATCGCTTTTATAAAGCATCTGAGATATGGACATCATTAATAACATGAATAAAAGAACCCCGATCCCAGATTTAGTGTCACCGAGTCATGAGCAACTACAACATAAGAATGTCAAAATACAAACTAGACAGCATAGTCTGAAATAATAAAAGTGCAACAGGAAGATAGAGAAGGAGAAGGCGAGGCTGCAATCGCTGGCTGCTACCTCGATGACTCCGAAAGAAACTATGACAGCCGCTCATCAACCACTACCGGGTCCCGATATACCTGGATCTGCACACGAGGTGGAGAGGGTAACGTGAGTACACTAACTCAGAAGTAACGAACCCAAACTATGGGCTGAGAGGTAGTGACAGACTAAACCTCAATAATTAAAATCATCAGCGTACAAAATTTAGGCATGTTCACAGTTTATCAGAAAATAACAACAGAATATGCTAGATATACCTCAATATGATCTACATGCCAACATGTCACAATGTGAAAATGCACATAGTGCCCACAAGTCTCCCACAGAAGTCCACCCAGTACTATATATGGCTATCAGGCCCAAGGAAGTTCCATCCCGGAATATGCATAAACACTGCTGACCGTAGTCACTCAGTACTGAGGAAAAGGCCGGTCCAGCCCCTCGGAGAAGATCCATCTCCGGAATACAACACTCGTACAAAGTCTATGTCCAGGGAAGATCCATCCCTCACATAACATCAGCTTCAGACAAGATCCATGTCCAGGGAAGATCCATCCCTCAATATCAATGCGCTCACTGTGGGTGTAAAGACTCTGGAGGGGCCTTATTGGCCCAAGCGCTATATTAAGCCAACAAAGGCATGATTAAAGTATCGTTGCAGTGTGCACTCCGATCTCATAATTGTCTCAACAACATGCTCTCGGCCTCACTTAGTCATTACTCTCCAGTCTCACTCATATGGCTCACAGATGTATAATTCATCCCAAAACAATGATAAATATACATATAATTAACAATTACTGAGACTGAGGCATGAAATGATATGCTACAATAGGACCGAGTATATGAAATAAAATAATTACAAAATGAGACAGTAATATAAGACCATTCGGGTCTCAGCATTTTTGGTGTGAAGCCTTAGCATTTATACTTAACATGATTCCTAACATGTTCACATTTACCACATTAATAGATATGCAGATATCAATCCGTAATAACTACTATACGGTGCCATGGGATTAGCCAAGCCACAAATACTCAGTGCACGCCCGCACGCCCATCACTTGGCATGTGTGTCACCTCAATTATAGTCATATATCATATAGTTCAGGGTTTCGAACCCTTAGAACCAAGTTTAAAAATGTTACTTACCTCAAAACCGGCTAAAATCCTAGACCACAGTGCCCTTGCCTCTAGACTCGGCCTCCGAATGCTCCGAATGTACCAAAAATCAGATTCATATCATTATTATATGCGAAGGAGCGAAGCCCATTCGAAATTTACCCAAAAATCCCAAAATTGGCCAAACCCGACCCCTGGGCCCACGTCTTAGAATCAGATAAAATTTACATCACAAGAATCCTCATCCTCCCATGATTCTATACATACCAAGAACATCAAAATCGGACCATAATTGCCCCTTCAATTACTCAATTAATGTCTCCAATTTCCCATGCCCTAACTTCCCCAAATTTCAGGTTTAATTGCTTAGGAAATAACATAGAATCAAGTTTTGAAGTCAAGAATATTACTTCCAAGTGTTTCTCTTTCATTCCCTCTTAAATCCCTTTGAAAAGCTTCAAAAATCACTCAACAATGGTTAAAAATGGCTAAAGGTCGCGGATACGGCATTCTAAATACACTGACCAGAAACACCCTATGCCAACGCGGCATAACCCTCGCGTTCGCGTAGGCTAAATAAGCCAGCTCCCAAAATACTCGGTGTGAACGCGTTCCTCAAACGCGAACACATAGAAGAAAAGAGGCCTGTGGTCCCTAGCTATTGATGCCCTATGCGAATGCATCCCCACACCCGTGTTTGCGTAGCATACACTCCCATACCCATCGCGTTCGCATCCCCCATGTCACGAATGCTTAACACATTTCCCCATCTCCCCCCATTTACTCAGTGTGAACGTGGTACCCCACCGCGAACACATAGAACAATTTTCTCTGCGACCACACCAGAAAAATCTGTCAAGTTTAAGGTCCAAAATTTGATTAGTTAACCACCCGAAACTCACCTGAGGCCCTCGGGACCTAAACCAAACATACAAACACGTCTCATAACCTTATTCAAACTTAGTCGAGCCTTCGAAACACCCAAGACAATGCTAAAACACAAAGATCACATCAGATTCAAGCCTACGAAGTTTGGGATTTCTTAATTTCGCTAATGATGCCGAAACTAACCAAAACATGTCTGAACGACCTGAACATTTGCACACACATCCAAAATGACACTACGAACCTGCTCAAACTTTCGGAATTCCGACCCTGATAGTTAATTTTTCACTACCGACCGGAAATCGCCAAAAACTCAATTTTGCCAATTCAAGCCTAAATCTACTCTGAACCTCCGAATGACGTTCCGAACACATTCCTAAGTCACAAATCACCTAATGAAGCTATCCGAGCTACAAAATCACATTCTGAGATCATATACCTATAAGTCAACTTCCGGTTGACTTTTCCAACTATTGAACCATGTTAAGAGACTAAGTGTCTCATTTCTTCTCAAAAAATCGCTCCGAAACCGAGATGACCCACCTAACACAACATAATGAAGCTGAACCACATATATTGAAGCAGGAACGGGGAAAACGGGGCTAAAACTCTCAGAACGACCGATCGGGTCGTTCCATTCTCCCTCACTTAAACATATGTTCGTCCTTGAACGTGCCTAGAGTTGTTCCAAAAACCACCAAAATTGCCGTGTAATGTACTATGCACATACTCGAGGGTGATCCCACATCACCCTATCCCATATAGGTCCGATAGCACAACACCATTGAAATTTTGAAATCCAACCTAACCCATAAACCTTAGAACCAAATTTTCACTTCTGAAATAATTTACAAGATCAAAATTCCACAACTATAAACTGAATAAGTCTGAACACGATGTATCAAGCCATATCCGTAACCCAAGATGCAATAACATAATATACCGCATGACTCAAACACTCATGGAGATAACTCCTAATCACAATAGCTGCTCAAAACAACCCAATACCGGTACATAACCTCTTATCAAGCAATGACTCGTTCTAACACTTTCATATACTGCCGATGATGAAAGAAACACGTAGAAACTAGCAACCATTCGTTTGATCAGTATCAATATCCTCACAAATATACTGCAACTAGATCCGGAAGTACCCATTCTAGGTCCGACGACCTCATCTCATCTACCACAATCGCTCTAGCGACATGACGCATCAATACCATCCAGAGCCATAACCTGTGCAACTTGTGCACTCAATAGCAACACCCCACGAACTCGGATCATAGAAAAGATTCACATGATAGGACTATCTGGCCATTAACAACTACTATCACAACACCGTGCTAAGAGCCTGACACTCATCGTAAAACCAAAACACACGAATCTGACAACAAGGATCATACCTCCACATAACTCCTCTACAATGTGTGATCCCATCCACATGCTGGTTCACATGAAATACTTCGAACCACCTTGCTCAAAATCAATAACCATGCGCAATTCGACATCAAGTACTCAAAGTGCGTTGCCATAGCCACGGGAAATCGGACGATACCATGCCACACGAACTCGAAAGAACATTACCAATACGTCTTAATCCGCAATACCCAATTACTTACCTTACTCAAATCCCGCTATAAAGCCCAAATAAATCTGCACCATATGTGCATATAACCAACAATCACCCCTCCTCGCAACACCAAAGGGTGACTCATAGATCACTCCATAATATGAATAAACCCAATGACAATCGAATGGTACATCTCTCAACAATAGCAATTCGGAGTCAACAATTCCGACACGGTGCAGAACACACACCCATACTGGGCCTACAAATAACCCTAAATGAACTCTGGTCACCCACAATAGATAGATAACTCTCCGAAGGTTCACAATGACTGAATCCTGGCATTTACTAACATCTGACTAGCTTTGCTTGCATCCTCACAGTCCACAACCACAAAATAATATCTTTATGAGAACTCTCAGTCTCGAAGTCCATGAAGCGCATAAATTACCATATCTGATCCCAACTCTACCGCTCGAATATATATATATAACACATCCCTAATACTCAATCATTCCACGAGGGATACCCCTATAATTATTTCGTGTCGCCAAGCAACCTTGAATATTAGCAGTCGATCCAACAAGAGAGCGTCGAAATACCAATGAAGCACCCTTAACTCCACACATTGCCCTTTCTGAAACGTATGCCCTCATCAAGCCAGCCAATAGTGATATCATCTACCTAGTCATCTGCAAACTGCCAATGCTGCCTAAGAATTTATGACCTTCTTCTCAGAACTGAATCGAGACCTCACACATGCAATCTCAGTCTTTACAGAACATACCACATACACCATGCCATCCTATGATAAATATGAGAACTTCATAATCCCTTCCGGACCACCAGCAACTATGTACCCAACTAGCCAAGAACTTTACATTTGATCCCATCTAGAAGCTAAATCATTACACATCACCTGCTCCTCACGCTAGTAGAAAATACACATCTCTAACCGTAGTAGAAACCATCAAGAACTATCCGAATCCTATTTGTACAACACCAAACTGTCAGGACTGAATCCTTCTAAATCAACCAAGCTAGGCAGGTCACCAACATCCAAGAGCATTGGTAGGAAACACATGTAGAAACTCATTGCCTCATAACCACCCAAAGAACTAATCATATCCCTTACCATGCCGATCCGACCCACTACGAAGTTGTTCTATTTATCCAAGTTCCTTCTGACTTACCTCGAATTGATAATTCTCATTGTCATAATACTGCAATTCTCAACCTAGACTCACCACACGAGACCCAAGCATAAGACCATACAGTCTAAAGCTCGTAAGCCGCTGAATACTCTCTCGAATATCCCCAGAAGAACCACATTCAAAATACTTACCCCGAAGATACTTCCTGCGAATCTACCACCATTACCTTCACCTTCCTGATACTGATATGAAGAATCCATGATAATGTAGAAATTTCACAAGTATCGACACCCTCCAATGTAGACCTCAATTTCTAGCCAAATACATATCCCAAAGATTCCTAATTGTTATGTATAACCTTGAATCCATCAGATCCATTCTCGAGAGTCATCCACTCTACACAAATCTTGATTACACCAATCAAACAGACAGAACGACCTGACCCCGTTTGCACAGCAACATACTATGAAAGTAATCCACACACTTGAAGCAACAAGAAAATTCATACACTGCACCCACTACAACATTTACAATTACAACTCAATCATTAAATAGAACTCACCTACCCATAGAGTACATTACAACTTGTATCGAAGAATTTCCATTACTCGATATACCTCGAACCAAAAAAAATACAACAAAAAAAAATCGTGCAATCAATTTATCATTAACAGACTCCCCCACTTGGCTCAAAGCCAACGATCAAGACAAACAATAACTCACAATGCCCATACGCTATCACTGCCACCGTACTGCAGTGAGATTCAACTAAATTGTTCATAAGCTCATATGACACAAACCATCTAATATCCCAAATCGTATGCAAATCTCGCATTCACCATTGAATGGTCATGCCAACTTCCACAAGCGATCTGCACTCAAATTACAACATATAACATTTACTGACAAATGAGTAATTGCTATAAAATCACCTAAGGATCACACAACCTCAAGACACCCCGCAGGAAATAGCCCTACCCACTTAGCCTCAAACTGATCTCTCTCTATACCCTTCCAAAGATAGAAGCTATTACGTAATCACTTTATCTTTCTGCATCTAAACACAACCAACGCCTACACTCGAGGCATCACAATATGCGGCATAAGAACCTGAAGCTGATGGCCGAACTAACACTAGATCCGTGGTCAAAGAAATCTTGAGCCTCTGGAAGCTCTACCCACACTCGTCTGACCACATGGATACCTTCACTGGACACCATGTGTCCCATGAATGCGACTAAACTAAGCCAAAACTCACGCTCGAAGAACTTTGCATAAGGCTTCTCCTCCCTCAATCTCTGCAATACAACTCTAATATGCTGAGCATGCTCCTCCTGGCCACGAGAATATATCAATGAACACAATACAAGGGAATCCAAGTACGGCTGAAACACGATGTTCATCAAATACATGAACGTTGTTGGGGCATTGGCCAACCTAAAAAAAACATCACCATGAACTCATAACACAACAGAAAGATCCACTTCACTCCACAGCTAAACAACATGAGAGGTCTTCCAATACACTCACCATTCGAGGCCATATGCCAACTCCAGACAAAAGTCACACACTCAATAATTCTTGCTACATATCCAGCCAATCCTTTTTTGTCAATCAAGCAATATGAACACATATCACCATCAAATAACACTCGCCACATAGTCATCCAGTCACAAAATCCCATAAATAAGGACATAAAACATATAAGTCCCAAATGCACGTGCTCACACAATCGAAATCTCAGCACTCAATCCACAGACAAAATCCGGCCCCAAGTCCTCCAGACTGGCCCATTGTCCACATGCTAAAATCAAATCTCACACCTCACCTGTGGAAGTCACAATCCGTCGATGCATAGCTGATATCGAAGGTTCACGTGCGCGTTCAAGCACATGGAAGGAATTCAAAGGGTTACGCTTTAGGTCGAATTAATGGATTCGCACAACAAGAATTCAAGAAGGTGAGATTTCTCTTAAGGGGTCTGCAGCCTCTCGAAGATAAGTACAGACGTCTCTGTACCAATCCACAAGACTCTACTAAACCTGCTCATGACTGGTGAGACCTATTTAACCTAGAGCTCTTATACCAACTTTTTCACGACCCCAAAAACACCCGGCCGTGATGGCGCCTGTCGTGAAATCAGGCAAGCCACACATTTCATTTATTAAAGTTATTTTCAGGAAAATCACCACATTTACAACAAGAGTCTCGCTTTTATAAAGCATCTAAGGTTTGGACATCATTAATAACATGAATAAAAGAATCCCGATCCTAGATCTTGTGTCACCGAGTCATGAGCTCCTACAACGTAAGAATGTCAAAATACAAACTAGACAACACAGTCTGAAATAATAAAAGTGCAACAGGAAGATAGGAAAGGAGAAGGCGAGGCTGCGATCGCCGGCTGCTACCTCGACGACTCCGAAAGAAACTCTAACAGTCGCTCAACAACCACTACCGGGTCCCGATATACCTAGATCTGCACACGAGGTGCAGGAGGTAACGTGAATACACCAACTCAGAAGTAACGAACCCAAACTATGGGCTGAGAGGTAGTGACGGACTAAACCTTCAATAATTAAAATCATTAGCGTACCAAATTTAGGCATGTTCACAGTTTATCAGAAAATAACAACAAAATATGCTAGATATACCTCAATATGCTCTACATGCCAACATGTCACAATGTGAAAATGCACATAGTGCTCACAACTATCCCATAGAAGTCCACCCAGTACTATATATAGCTCTCCGGCACCGAGAAGTTCCATCCTGGAATATGCATAAACACCGCTGACTATAGTCACTCAATACTGAGGAAAAGGCCAGTCCAGCCCCATGGAGAAGATCCATCTCCGGAATACAACACTCGGACAAAGTCCATATCCAGGGAAGATCCATCCCTCACATAACATCATATTCGGACAAGATCCATGTCTAGGGAAGAGCCATCCCCTCTCATAACATCAGGTTCAGACAAGATCCATGTCCAGGAAAGATCCATCCCTCAATATCAATGCGCTCACTAGGGGTGTAAAGAAACCGGAGGGGCCCTATTGGCCCAAGCGCTATATTAAGCCAATGAAGGCATGATTAAAGAATCGCTGCGGTGTGCAGTCCGATCTCATAATTGTCTCAACATTAGGCTCTCGGCCTCGCTCAGTCATTACTCTCCAGTCTCACTCATATGGCTCACAAATGTATAAATCAGCCCAAAACAATGATAAATATGCATATATTTAACAATTACTGAGACTGAGGCATAAAATGATATGCTATAACAGGACTGAGTATATGAATAAAATAACCACAAAATGAGACAGTAATGTACGACCACTCGGGTCTCAGCATTTTCAGCGTAAGGCTTTAGCATTTATACTTAACATGATTCCTAACATGTTCGCATTTACCATATTAATAGACATGCGGATATCAATCCGTAATAACTACTATCCAGTGCCATGGGATGAGCCAGGCCACAAATACTCAGTGTACGCCCGCATGCCCGTCACTTGGCATGTGCGTCACCTTAATTATAGTCATATATCGTATAGTTCGGGGTTTCGAACCCTCAGAACCAAGTTTGGAAATGTTACTTACCTCAAAACCGGCTAAAATCCTAGCCCACAGTGCCCTTGCCTCTAGACTCGGACTCCGAATGCTTCGAGTCTACCAAAAATCAGATTCATATCATTATTATATGCCAAGGAACGAAGCACATTCGAAATTTATCAAAATTACCGAAAAAACCCGAAATTGGCAAAACCCGACCCACGGGCCCACGTCTCGGAATCCGATAAAATTTAAATCACAAGAATCCTCCTCCTCCCACGAGTCTATACATACCAAGAACATCAAAATCGGACCACAATTGCCCCTTCAATTACTCAATTAAATTCTCCAATTTCCTATGCCCTAACTTCCCCAAATTTCAGGTTTAATTGCTTAGGAAATAACATAGAATCAAGTTTTCAAGTCAAGAATCTTACTTCCAAGTGTTTCTATTTGATTCCCTCTTAAATCTCTCTGAAAAGCTTCAAAAATCGCTCAACAATGGTGAAAAATGGCTAAAGGTCGCGAATATGGCATTTTAAATACGCTGCCCAGAAACACCCTATGCGAACGCGGCATAACCCTCGCGTTCGTGTAGGCTAAATAAGCCAGCTCCCTAAATAATCGGTGCGAATGCGTCCCTCAAACGCGAACGCATAGAAGAAAAGAGGCCTGGGGTCCCCAGCTACTGATGCCCTATGTGAATGCATCCCCACACCCGTGTTCGTGTAACATACACTCCCAGAACCATCGCGTTCACATTATCCATGTCGCGAACGCATAGCACATTTACCCATCTCCCCCCATTTACTCAGTGCGAACGCGGTACCCCACCGCGAACACATAGAACAATTATCTCTGCAACCACACCAGAAAAATTTCCCAAGTTTAAGGTCCGAAATTTGATCTGTTAACCACCCGAAACTCACCCGAGGCCCTCAGGACCTAAACCAAACATAAAAACACGTCCCATAACCTTATTTAAACTTAGTCGATCCTTCGAAACACCCACAACGCTAAAACACCAAGATCACATCGGATTCAAGCCTATGAACTTTGAGATTTTTAAATTTCGCCAATGATGCCGAAACCAACCAAAACACGTTTGAATGACTTGAAAATTTGCACACACGTCCAGAATAACACTACGAACCTGCTCAAACTTCCGTAATTCCATTCTGACCCCGATAGCTAATTTTTCACTGCCGACCGGAAATCGCCAAAAACTCAATTTCGCCAATTTAAGCCTAAATCTACTCCGAACCTCCGAATGACATTACGAACACACTCCTAAGTCACAAATCACCTAATGAAGCTATCCGAGCCACAAAACCAGATTCCGAGATCATATACCTATAAGTCAACTTTCGGTTGACTNCCGAACCCGATCCAACCCACCTAACACAACATAATTAAACTGAACCACATATAATGAAGTAGGAACGGGGAAAACTCAGCTAAAACTCTCGGAACGACCGATCGGGTCGTTACAGCACATATATAGATACACGAAAACATTAAAGGAAGAATGGAAAATCATTTTGGATCCCGAAAGATCTGAACCCTAGTTTTAGGGTAAGTAAAATATCTAACTAAAAATAGGCGGATTCGTGAGTAACCGAGTAAATATAAATGACGAATATAATTAAAACAAGCTGAAATGAACCAAATCTGGTTTGAACCATAGATTTGAAATCCTAACTGAAAGATACGAAAAATATTTGTACTCACAGAGGTTAGGATGAACCCAGACGGAAATAATCAACATAGAAGAGGGTTTGAACCAGATTAGGTTCGAATCTCTCGATATCAACTTGCCATTTGAGGCAAGCCAGTCAGGAGATATAAAAAATGAGTAGCTGTTAAAGGGTAAGACCAGATATGGTAAGGAATCAAGGAACAATTCCATTTTTGGTAGGAATCGAAGGGGAAATGGGTGACAGAGGATTAGGGTTTGAGAAGAGAAAAGGGAGACGAGAGTGTTTGAGGGCGGCGTTTGGTGGAAAATGGTTTAGGGTTAGGGAGATGATAAGTTAAAAGGGGGAATTAATTAGGAGTCGCTGATCTTCTGAGATCAACGACTGGGATTTTACAATAGCTTGGGTCGATTCTTTTAAATGGGTATGGGTCTGGTTGGACGGATATGGGTATTGGGCTGGTTAATGGGTAGGCTAGGTCCGAAATTAATTGGGAAAAGAGCTAGATTTTAAATACCTAATTAAACCCGTAAAATAATTAATATATAAATAAGTCTTTTGTGCATGAAAATAACTTAAAATATTTACGTAACATTATAAAAATATAAAAGACCACTTTTTCTGTATGCATAATGTAATTATGCATATATGTGCTAGTATTGCAAAATTATTGCAATTATAACCTAAAGATGCAAATATAATTATACATAAAAATTTTAAAGCTTAATATGAATATAAATGAAAAAAACTAAATAGTAAATCATTATAAAATTATTTGCCATGCGATTAATAATTATTTACATAATAAAAATGCAGGAATAAATCGATTAAAAAAATTATGGAAAAATACTTGTTGATTCTTGTGAACTATTTTGAAGGTATATATATTTATATATTTTAAAAAATATATGGGAAAATTGGGTATCAACAGCCGGATTCCAAGATTTTCGTGTGCTATACCCCGCGCCATCTGCATGGGTGCGAGCGACCAGACTCGAATCGCCTAAAGTTTTACCGTCCCATAAAAAATTATCTAAGGAACAATAGTCAACACCTCGCCATGACCATTCCTTATTTTTTGGCGTTTTAGGGCCATAAAACTGGAACTTCGCCCATTTTCTAGATTTTCGTGTTCTATATCCTATGCATCTGCATGTGTGCGGGACAACCAGACCCGAATCACCTTAAATTTTATCGGCCCATCAAAATCAACCTAAGGAACAATAGTCATCGCTTTTCCACGATCTTTCCTCGTTTTTTTTAATTTTAGGGCCATAAAGCTTGAATTCCACCCGATTCTCAGATTTTCCTGTGCTATAGCCCACGTCATCTGCTTGGGTCCGGGCGACCGAACCTATCACCTAAAATTTTTCCGGCCGATAAACAATGACCTAAGGAACAATATTTATCGCCTCTCCATGACTGTTGCTCATTTTTCGGCGTTTTAGGGCCATAAAACTAGAATTTCACCCGATTTCCATATTTTCGTGCGTTATAGCCCACGCCATTTGCATGGGTTCGGGCGACCGGACTCGAATAGCCTAAAATTTTTCCGGGCTATCAAAAATAACCTAAGGAACAATAATCATCGCCTCACCAAGACCCTTCCGATTTTTTGGCGTTTTAGGGTAATAAACTAGAATTCTGGCCGATTCCTAGATTTTTCTGTTTTATAGCCCATGCCATCTACATGGGTCAGGGAGCCCCGGCCCAAATCGCCTACTATTTAACTGGTCCATAAAAAATGACCTAAGGAACAATAGTCATCGACTCTCCATGACCGTTTCTCAATTTTTGAAATTTTCGGGCCATAAAACTGAAATTTTGCCTGATTTTCAGATTTTTGTATGTTATAGCCCGGCCATCTATATTTCTGTTGATGGAGTCCATTAGCCTAAATTTAGTAGGTTCATATGAAACAACCTGGTGACCACATTGATTCAAAATAACTTTCGAGTTTATTTTTCGACGTTTCATGTCATGCAACATGAATTTATGATTTTCTCTAGTTTTTTCATGTGTATTAGTACATGTTAATTTTTTAGAATTTTTTTGACGGACTTCGATTGGTCTTAAACTTTATATGTCCATAGTATGGCCTAATGACCAATACGCATCGCTTCGCCATGATTTCCGAGTTTATTTATTGGTGTTTTCGGATCCTACAATACAAATTTATGATTATATCCACTTTTTCGTATGTGCTACTACATGCTAATTTTGTAGAATTTGTTTAACGGGCTCCAATTGGTCTGAAATTTCTTAGATCTACAGAAAATGGCCTAGTGAGCAACACTCATTGCTTTTCCATGATTTTCGAGTTTATTTTACGGCGTTTCTGGGTTATATAACACGAATTTATGATCATATACAATTTTTCGCGTGTATTAGTACTGTTGATTTTGTAGATTATTTTACGGACTCCAAATTGCCTGAAATTTTGTAGGTTCATATAAAACGTTCTGGTGACTAATACGTATTTCTTCACAATAATTTTTGGGTTTATTTTATGGTGTTTCGGGATGCAACACGAATTTATGGTTGTATCCATTTTTTATGTGTATTAGTACATGTTACTTTTTTAAAAAAAAAATTACGGACTTCAATTGGCCTGGAATTTGGTAGGTCCATAGGAAACGGCTTAGTGACCAATACTCATCGCTTCGCCATAATTTTCGAGTTTATTTCTTGGTGTTTTGGGATCCTGCAATACGAGTTTGGGATTATATCCACTTTTTCGTGTATAGAACATACTGATTTTGTAGAATATTTTTACGGACTCCGATAGATCAGAAATTTTGTAGGTCCATAAAAATGGCCTAATGACTAATACTCATTGATTTACCATGACTTTCAACTTTATTTTATAGCTTTTAGGGGTCATGCAACACGAATTTGTGATTATATTTAGTTTTTTGTGTGTATTAGTACATTATGATTTTATAGATTTTTTTTACGAACCCTGCTTGCCTGCAATTCCGTCAGAAACGGCATAGTGACCAATACATATTGCTTCACAATGACCTTCAGGTTCATTTTATGATATTTCCAGCTTATACAACACGAATTTATGATTGTATTCACTTTTTCGTGTGTTTCATTACATGCTGATCTTGTAGAATTATTTTGACGGACTATGTTGACCTGGCATTTCATAGGTCCGTAGAAAACGGCCTAGTGATCAATACTCACCCACCGCCCGGGCGTGCTATTGTGTGAAGCGGAAAGGGACAGCGGAATCTAAGGCCACACCAGACAGGGAAAAGGAGGATTAGATATTTCGTCAACCACCCGTTTTCTCACGGAGGAAAGAAAGATGGGCCAAATCATGAGGGTAAGTGCCCAAGAAATTTCATACTAGCGGTTCGTGGTCCTGGTAAGAGACCACTGTGTTTGCGCCGGCGGTCCAACAAAAAGGCGAAGTAGTGGTATCTTTCTTTCCCACGCCCCAATCGTCCCCCCGGGGGAATATGTGCATCTAAAGATCTTTCATACTGTGCCATGTCGAGCTTTCGAAAGCCACTGGGGATGGAGAATGAATGATCTACTGCTAAAGATCTTGAAAGCATTGATAGCTTTGCAGAGGAGAAAAACTTTTATTTTTCCCTTTTTTTTGTTTTTATTCTTTCTTTCCTATAATTCCATTTTGATTTCTATTTCGAGAGAGAAATTTTTTGTCATGATTCATGAACTAATGGACTCTCTAATTTTTTTTTTTTGTAATTGAAAATTCGAGGTTGAAATGTATATGAGCCCGGTTTGAAGAGGCTCATATACGGAACGACGCAAAATAATACCCGGGACGGCAAATTCGATTAATTGAATACTATATCAAATAATTAAAACATAATCCTCCTAACATGCAGCCAA
>ML304940.1:0-73977 GCA_005239505.1 Nicotiana paniculata
ATATATATATATATATATATATATATATATATATATATATATATATATATATAATAAGGCAAAGCAAAATGAAATATCACAATAAATAAATACTAAAATTTAACAAGGAAGAAATCATGGAAAACAACAGCTCAGTACACAAAATTACAATAGGGGATCTCCCGAGATACCGTCTCGCAGTCACAAACGTAAATGTGCAGGGGGATCTCCCAGAATACCGTTCCGTAGTCCCAAAAATATATATGCAAGACAGGAGGGATCTCCCGGAATACCATTCCGTACTCCCAAAGTAAATATGCAAGACAAGGGGGTCTCCCGGAATACTGTTCCGTAGTCCCAAAGTATATATGCAGCCAACCAGTGGAATTTAATAATTACAACACGGAGTCCTACAATTCAGCCTAAGTACAAGATAAGGAAAGACATGTAAATTCAATAAACATGCTACACGTAGTTCAGATAAGCAGTTAAGGTAAGTAGGCAAGATATTCTAGTATAACAGGATACTACACATGCTGTAAGGTTCAAATAAGAAGGAAAACATGGCATTACTTAGTAGAAAATGGAGTTTTACAACAATTAGCCCGTGTAAGTACTCGTCACCTAACGTACACGACACTCACATATCACAACACTACCAATCCTAAGGGGAGTTACCCCACACAAGGTTAGGCAAGCCACTTACCTCGAACCAAGCTCAAATTAATCTGAAACAATGCTCTTCCCACAAAAATCCGACTCTGAATGGCTCAAACCTAACTAAAATCAATTACATAACATAAATAAATTTACAAGGAACTAATTTAGCTACTGAAATCAAAGTTAAAGCAAGAAATTAGAGATTTTCCCCAAAAAGCCTTCCCGGGCCCACGTCTCGGAATTGGGTAAAAGTTACCAAATATGAACACCCATTTGCTCACAAGTTCACTTGTACCAAAATTATCCAAATCTGATGTTTGGATCCCACTCAGAACTCAGAAATTTGGTTTGGGAACTTTTCCCCCATTTCCCAACTTTCTCACTCAAATTCCTTAATTAAATGAAGAATACAACAATAGATTAATGAAATATAACCAAAATCAAGTTAGGAACCGTTACCCCATAGATATGTCTGAAAATCCCTCAAAGAATCGCCAATTTCCGAGCTCCCAAGTCCAAAAATGGAGAAATGAATCAAACCTTTGACTTTTCCCCTTTTTCTGCCAGAAATCGCACTTGCGGTCCATTAACCGCTTCTGCAGTACCGCATCTGCGGCTAGAGCTCCACACCTGCAAAAATTTATTAATTCTTAGGGCTCCGAACCTGCGCACCTATATTTGCATCTGCGGATGCGCTTCTACGATTACTCGTCCGCTTCTGCGGAACTTGGTTTCTTCTCTAATCTGCATCTGCGACTACCCTTCCGCAGATGCGACTCCGCTTCAATGGCTCACTCGTCGCATCTGTGACCATTGACTCCCAAGTCTAAAAACGCTTGTGACCCCAGCCCCACTTCTACAGGGCCGCACCTGCGGACTTCCCACCGCAGGTGCGAAAACACCAGAACCAGTAAATTTCAGAAATTCTCCTAAGTCAAATTTTAATCAGTTAAGCACTTGAAACTCACCCGAGACACCCACGACCTCCACCAAAAATACCAACCAATCCTAAAAAAAATACGAAAACTCAGTCGAACCTTCAAATCACTCAAAATAACATCAAAACGCCAATTTACGCCCAGATCCAAGCCTAAGGAACTTCTAAACTTCAGAATTACACAATCGACACCGAAACCTACCAACCCACATCCGATTAACCCAAAATTTTGCACACAAGTCATAAATGACGCTACAAACCTACTCCAACTTCCGAAAATCCATTTCGACCCCGATATCAAAATATTCACTGCCGGCAAAATTGAAAAAATTCTAACTTTCGCCAATTCAAGCCTAATTCGACTACGGACCACCAAATCACATTTTGGATGCGCTTCTAAGTCCAAAATCACCTAACAGAGCTAACAGAACCATCAAAATTCAAATCCGAGGTTGTTTACCCACAAGTCGACATTTGGTCGACTTTTCCAACTTAAGCTTCCAAATAAGAGACTAAGTGTCTCAATTCACTCCGAAAACCAAAACAAACCCTCTCGACAAGTCACAATAGAAGAAATAGCTATGGGGAAAACAATTAAATGGGGGATCGGGGTCATAACTCTCAAGACGACCAGTCGGGTCGTCACAGAACAGAAAGGTAACATAGATACAAATGTACTCACCTCAACATCATTCACATTGTATGAATATTCCTTAGTATTTTCAACCACTCGCAACCACAATATTTCCTTGGCTCTCTTGGCCATTCACAAGATTCTTTATTTATCGCACATTGGCCGTATTTCATATTCCACACTTTCATTTCTTTCCTTTCGTGGTTCATCATCATAAATATCAATATACAGAATATTCCATAAATCACAACTTTAAGTTCATTATAAATGAATACTTTAAAAACAATAGATTTCTTTCCAATAAATGGAGTAAAATGACTGGGAATCGAAGCGCAAGTAAAAATAATAAACAAGTAACAACATTTATTCTTGAAATACTTTTCCCCAAAGAGGACAATACACAATTTCAACACATGAATATGTAAGATCTCAAAAGACGTTGGGAGTACTTACAAAACATATCATTAGTTAAAACAACCACATTTTTGGGCATGACTTGAGTATATAAGCTTTTAGGCAAATCTATTTTCGAAGTCATTATAACACTTGAATCATGGCTCATTTTATAACCTTTCTCACATCGATCATTTTATTTCATCGACGTCGTTGGCCATAAGTATACTTTCTTTCTTGGCACGTTGGCCACACCTTATATCCCCAATTCACTTATTTCACTTCCAATCATCTTTTTATTTTATCAACAATAAGACCTTCCCAATCAAGACTTTAGGTAAACGTATAAGCAATTAAGAGTCCTAAGTATATTGAGATTTTCTCACATAATTTGGCCCCATAACCTTCATTTGAAACACGAATAAAGACACAGAATATTAATACACATATCATTCTTGAACACATTCCCAAAACATAACATAATACGATAGGAACATTTGGAACACATTTTGAATACATAATTCTCGACACTTTGTTTACTCAGAATACATATTAAACATATATCTTTCAGCACTAGATTATTCAGAATAGCCAATTTTATAATGAACAACTCTGAACTTACATAAAGTTCATGAACACCACGAGATTCAATTCTAAGAGAGAAAGTTTAGCCAACATACCCTGTCCGAGCATTCCTTAAGTTACTACAATGCCACAACACTTCTAGCAATAACAATCTATAGGAAGATAGTGAAAATCGCTTAATAATTAGAAGGATTCCCATGCTGTAACTCTCTTAGGAATTTTGTCAAACACCTAAAATGCGAAATAGACTACAGGGCTCTTCAATGGAGATTTTTTCATCCCTCAACCAATTTCAACAAGAAACTACCTAGAATGGTTCATTACTCCACATACTACAACTTTGTATCACATGCATGGCCTATTTCTAACCCCACAATATGTTGAACTCATGTCCTCTTGTATGAAAGCATAGAAGTAGGACTTACCCGAAAAGATAATGATCTAGTGGTTGGTTTCTATGATTCTTGAAGATTGATGCAAGATTGGATGATTGGGGTGTTGGATTTTCTCATTCTCTCTCTAAAATGCTCTTACCTCTCTCTAATGTCATGACCCAAACTGATGGATCATGAGTAGCACCCGGGCCATACTTACCGAGCACCAACGTACATTTTATCTAACCTTATTTATTATCTTTAAGGGCCGACGAGATCAACCAACAATGAAAGATAATGACATGAACATACATAACATGGGATGACAAGACTGCCAAGAAACTATATATAAGGTACGAGCTACCACGCTGCCATGAAAGACTATACAACAAAAATCAGCCGACAATGCATACCAAACTATACATGAATCGACACATGTCTATGAACCTCTAAAGGAGCATAAGTTCTGCAACATGGCTGGAAAAGGGCCCCGACATACCCATAATGTCTAAAACAAAAAGGCATACCAAGACCACGACAAGTCCGGAGAAGGAATCTCGCCAATAATCGCTGAACTGGACAGCCTACTGTAGGGGGGGAGGGGAGTCTACCTGTCTATCAGGACCTGCAACACGACATGCAATATCCACAAATAAAAGGATGCCAGTACGAATAATTTACAGAGTATGTAAGGCAGGAAAGCATAAGTAAGAACAGTAATGTAAACAAGGATAAAGAATATACAACCTGTAACATCTGGGTAACTCTGAGGTCTACTGACATGAAATTCATGATACATATATATATATATATACACACACACACACACACACATAAACTTCTAAAACATATGCCTCCATGGGCATCATCATCATCATCATATCGTACCTGGTCGTAATAGGCTTGGTAAGAACGTAACCGGCCATCATAAGGTTCGGTAGAATCGTACCCGAACACGTGGACCTCGGTAAAACCCAACTGATCTGTGGTTTTACAATAGGTGACGCACCCGACCGACTATAGCGCGGCTCGGTAGAGTAAAATAGATACATATATATAATGCATGCTGGACTCATTGGAATCATATTCTGAACCTTTCAGAGTGACGTAAGGTCGGTATTCTCCATACACATTATTAGGACTAACGCTTTCTCAAGAATCTTATAAGAATCAAGAAGTACTAACAACATTGATAACATAATAATAAGATAAGCATCCTCAACATCAATTGTTCCATAAGATTGGAAACAATGTAAATATTGCTAGCTTCTAAGAGTAGAGTATCTTTGGAAGCTCGTTCATTACCTTATGTACAATCGGAACCGTGCAAAATAAGGAAAGGGATAGCCTCACATAACTTGTATACAGTCCAACCTCAAGATATTCAAATGTCACGACTCCGTGGTCTACAATAAGAGAAATGACACTATCATTATCGTTTAAGCATTGTAACTATTATGTATCAACCACAACCTATTTTAAGATGAAACGGACAGCACCTCCCCTATTTATATGAATTCACACAAGTCAAGAAAATCACCAAACATCCTAAGTAACATCAATAATAATCATATTGATCCTCACAAAACAGTCCACCAACCAACAACATTACTACCAAGCCTTTCGATATATATTTCGCAAGTTCTAGCTTCAATGACTTAGCTGCAACTTGGAAAATCTTAAATACATGTAAATTAAGAGGTTACTTACCTTTAAATAGAAATAACAGCTCCAATTTGACCTTAATTTTCCACAAAATATCCCTGCAATGCTGCCACAAGAACAAGGAAGAGAAACTAGCAATCAATTAGGGTTTTCGGCACTAGAATCACTTTAGATGACTTGAATTCACCTGGGATTGATATTAAAAACTTGAGAGAGTATTTATAGAACATAAAACACCTAAAACAACCTCCCACATGAGCTTTAACAACACATAAATCAGCAATAACTAGAAGAACAAGAAACTTACTAGCGCCACGGGATTTCCGACACTTGATTTGTGTTGTTTGAGCTTTATTTGGGTCTTGGATCATGAGAGAATCTTTAGAGAGTGTTTTTAGGGTTCTAATTCCTTAATATACTGAAAAATAATGACCAAAAACGGGGTTGAGGCATCTTTTATATATCCATATGTCATAAACCACCTATGTGGGCCCCATAGAGAGCTGCTTGGCGCAGTCTCGCGAAAATACGAATATCTGTCTACTCCGAGATCGTATTGACGAACGGCTCAATGCGTTGGAAACTAGACTCATAGATCTTTAATGTGGTAGATATAGCACCCCGTAATTCCAAATAAATAGGGAGAAAATCTTAGTAACATTAGACCTAAATTTTAAGTAAAATTATGAACGTAAGTTGTGACAACTTTTGCCGACTTTTGTTTCATAACTTGTTTGACTTCAAGACTTTATGATACGGATATGATATGATTCAAATACCTTAAAGCACGACCTCTTGAGAATATTAAGCACCTCTAGGTTTAGCCAAAAATACGGGTTACAACATCCTTGATTCGTTTAACTTCTAATACTTGTTAACCAACCTTATACACCCTTATATCATTTAAGACCAATAGGATTAAGTTCTTATCATCTCAAAGATAATCTCTTCTCAGATTTACATCGACTAACTTCTGGCATAAACTAACATACAACATGGGTTGTAACACCCTCCCCCCTTAGGAACATTTGTCCTCGAATGTAAGGGTTTATGGGGAGTCTAACTCATCCTGGATTCCAACGAAAATTTCTGGCCGAGTTTCCCCTATAAAATGGACACTAGCCAAATTTGCAAGCAGTTAAACCTAACTTATTGCCTCACAAGGCTATACAAAGCATTATGGATATGTACATTATATGCATATCACCATTTTGTATTAAGGAATAGTATTCTCAAGCTACTACTTACCTCATAGAGCCATTTCACCTTCTAATGCGTCATGTGTCCCCCTGGCATCCTCGTTACCTTCAATATGGAACAGGTAAGGGTATTTAGACTTCATCTCCTCTTCTGCTTCCCATGTCATTTCTTCCATGTTCTTGTTCCTCCACAATACTTTGACGGAAGCTACATCCTTTTTTCTCATCTTGTGGACTTGTTGATCTAATATATCCACTGCACTTCTTCATATGATAGATCCTTTGTAACTTGTACATCTTTGATAGGGACGACCGGAGAAGGGTCTCCAATACATTTCCTCAACAGAGATACATGGAATACTGGGTGGACAAATTCCGATTCGGATGGAAATTCTAACTCATAAGCAACCTGTCCAATTCGTCGAAGAATTTTGTACGGACCAATATACCGTGAACGCAGCTTACCCTTCTTCCAAAATGCATAACACCCTTCATCAGCGAGATCTTCAAGAAACCCCAATCACCAACCTCAAATTCTAGATCATGACGCCGGACATCAGAATAAGACTTTTGCGCCGTCCTCAGTCGCTCTTGTATCACTTTCACTTTCTCAATGGCTAGGTGAATCAAATCTGGCCCATATAATTCTGTTTCACAGACTTCCAACCATCCAAGTGGTGATCTACATCTCCTCCCGTATAGTTCCTCATACGGGGCCATTTTAATACTAGAATGGTAGCTATTATTGTAGGCGAATTCTATGAGTGGAAGATGGTCATCCCAATTCCCCTTGAAATCTAAAACACATGCTCGTAGCATATCTTCAAGTGTCTGAATGGTACGTTCAGCCTGTCTGTCAGTTTGTGGATGGAATGCAGTGCTGATATTCACTTGTGTGACTAAACCCTTCTGAAAATACCTCCAAAAGTTAGCCGCAAATTGATCTCCTTGGTCTGATATAATAGATACCGGCACACCATAAAACCTAACAATTTCCTTGATATACAACTTCCCATAATCTTCAGCCGTGTAAGTTGTCTTAACTAGCAGAAAATGGGCACATTTTGTAAGTCGATCAACTATCACCCAGATGGAGTCAAACTTATGATAAGAGCGAGGTATTCCAACAATGAAGTCCATATTAATCACCTCCCATTTCCAGGTCGAAATCTCTATATTCTAAAGCAATCCACTGGGTTTCTGATGTTCGATCTTTACATGTTGACAATTAGGACACTAGGCTACAAATTTTGCAAGACTTCTTCATGTTATCCCACCAATACTGCTCATTAACATCATGATACATCTTTGTCGAACCGGGATGGATGGAATATCGAGATTGATGAATCCCAATCATAATCTTCTCTCGCAACCCTACCATCTACTCTGATCTCAAAAGCCATAATTTTACACTGCTGAATGCTCTCTCTCAATCGTAATAAGGTACGATCTTCATATTGTCGTTCTTTTACCTCGGCTACCAAAGATGATTCTGATGTATTCTGTACAGTAACACCTCTGTCATCAGAGTCTAACAATCTAATTCTCATATTGGCTAGCTGATGAAGCTCTTTAGTCAACCCCTGTCTACCTACCTCAATGTGTACTAAGCTTCCCAATGACTTATGACTGAGAGCGTCTGCCACAACATTGGATTTACCTGGATGGTACAATATCTCAACATCGTAATCTTTCAGGAATTCAAACCACATACGCTGCCTCAAATTAAACTCCTTCTGCTTGAAGATGTATTATTAACTCTTGTGATCTGTGTAGATGTCAACATGGACACCGTATAAGTAGTGTCGCCATATCTTCAAAGCATATATTACTGCAGTCAATTCCAAATCATGGGTCGGGTAATTATTTCCATGCTTCTTCAATTAACTCGATGAATAAGCAATCACCTTCCCACGTTGCATCAATATGTACCCCAAACCTATACCTGAGGAATCACAATATACCACATAACCTTCTGTTCCTTCTGGGAGAGTGAGCATTGGCGCGGATGTCAATCGATTCTTTAGCTCCTGAAATCTTCGTTCACAAATGTCAGACCACTGGAACTTAGTAGATTTCTGTGTTAACTTACTGCATCGATCTTTTGAGTGTCGACACTAATACCCTCGTCAGATATCACATGGCCAAGGAGTGCTACTGAGTTCAGCCATAATTCACATTTGGAGAGATTAGCATATAACTTATGATCCTGAAGCGTCTGTAATACCACACGCAAGTGGCCCGCAACTTCCACCTCCGAACGATAATACACCAAAATGTCATCAATGAATACGATCACGAACACATCAAGATAGGTCCTTAATATAGTAATCATGAGATCCATAAAAGCTGCTGGGGCATTTGTTAGCCCGAACGACATCACCAAGAACTCAAAGTGCCCATATCTTGTCCAGAAGGCCGTCTTTGGAATATCCTTCTCCTTAACCCTCACCTGATGATACCCTGAACGTAATTCAATCTTGGAGAAATACTTGGCACCCTGAAGTTAGTCAAATAGGTCGTCAATCCTTGGAAGTGGATACTTGTTATTTATAGTAAACTTATTTAACTGTCAATAATCGATACAAATCCTTAACGACCCGTCTTTCTTCCGCTCGAACAGGACTGGCGCACCCCAAGGTGAAGTGCTAGGCCTAATGAAGCCCTTATCCAGCAAGTCATTCAACTGGGCCTTTAACTCTTGCAACTCTGTTGGGGCCATCCTGTATGGAAGAATAGATATGGGTTGAGTGTCAGGCAACACATCAATGCTAAACTCAATCTCCCTTTCAGGAGGAAGGCCCGGGAGTACATTTGGGAAAACATTTTGAAATTCATTGACCACGGGGATTGATTGTAGAGTAGGCGGCTTTACCTCCGCATCCCTAATGCGAACGAGATAATAAATGTAGCCTTTTGAGATCATCTTCCTTGCCTTAAGATAGGAAATAAACCTACCTTTCGGAGTAGCAATGTTCCCCTTCCATTCGATGATGGGTTCATCAGAAAATTGAAACCTAACCATCTTCGTACGATAGTAAACATTTTCATAGCATGAGGCCAACCAGTCCATTCCCATTATCACATCAAAATCAAACATTTCTAACTCAAATAAATTCATCGAGGTTTGACGACTACCAATCATTACTTTGAAACCTTTATATACCCTTCTAGATATCATAGAATCTCCTTCGAAGTAGATACCGCAAGTGGTTTACTAATAAATTCAGGTTCATTGCCAAATTTATTAGCCACAAAGGGTGTAACATATGATAATGTAGACCCCGGATCAATCAGCGCATATACATCGTAACAAAACACAGACAATATACCTGTAACAACATCCGGAGATGACTCGAGATCCCATCAACCTAGTAGAGCATAGGTTCCATTTTTAGAACCACTCGAACTCGACACTGCACCTCTACATCTTCCACAAATTATCGACTGCTAAAAACCCCGTGCTGGAGGTCGAACTGATGAGGAAGAACTAGACACGAATCCAGTCGACTTAGCCATACCACCACCTCCTCTGTTAGGAGAATCCCGTATCATATGCCAGGTTGTCCGCAAGAATAGCACGCATCAGAAATTCGACAACACGGTCAAAAGTGGGTCTTGCCGCACTGATCACAATGGGGTGTTGGGGGTCTCGTCTGACTAGTATCCCTATCATATTGCGAGTCTGATGCCCGAAAACTCTGACCTTGACCAGAATAGATAATTTGATCATACTGAGGCCTCTAAAACTGTAGAAGAGCACTAGCTACAGGTGGCACCGAACTCCTCGAAGACTGGAGCCTGGCACTGCCTCTGAAGTCATCAGAATACCCTACAAATCTCTGCCTCTTATGTTGGCTCCTATCCTGCTCCCTATCTGCCCTTTGCTGGCGCTTACGAGCCTCTAGGATCTGGGCATAAGCTTGAATTCGGGAATATCCATTCCCTCCACCAAGGAGGTTGTCGTGCACTCATTTATCAGATGTGGTCCCAACCTATTCATGAATAGATGCACCCTATCATTCATCTCGGCCACCATATGGGGAGCATAACTTGATAAAGAATCAAACTGCATACTATACTCTCGCACACCTATATAACCTTGTTTAAGTTTCAAGAACTTATCACCTCTAGCTCGTCGTATCTCAACTGGCAAGTAGTGACGAAGAAAGGCCTTAGAAAATTCCTTCCACATAGTTGTAGGAGCATTCGGACCCCTGGATCTCTCCCAACTATCATACCAAAAACTGTCTAAATCATGTAACCGATAAGAAGACAACTCCACTACCTCTGTATCACTAGCATGTATAACCTGCAGTGTACGATGAACCTGATCAATAAAAGTCTGCGGGTCCTCCTTGTGGTCTGATCCGATAAGCCCTGTAGGGTCTAGATGAATAAAATCACAAACGTTTGTACTAACCGGTTTATCAACAGCACCGGTAGTCTGCCTTTGAGCCTGAGCAGCTACCAAGCTAGTCAACAACTGCACCGCATTCTGCATATCTTGGTCTATAGTGCTAGACAAAGGAACTGGTAGTGCTGGGTGCCTCCTAATATCCTCTGGGAGACAGAGTAAATGAGGTATGAGACAACATCTCACTCGAAGCCTCACTTTGGCCTGCTCTGGCTTGAGGCACCTGACTGGTACCATCTCCTGCAGTTGTATCAAGTTGTGTACTAATCGCTTTCTTCCTAGTCGAAGGCATCGCTGAAAGAAAACAGGGTGAATATTATAGACGAACATTAAAGACTCAACTCTATGTACGATCTAGATTTAGAAAGAAGGTAACAACCCTAGGTGTCATGCAGTCTTCTGATTATAAATGTGGCGCGCTACACATCCATAATCAAGACTCTACTAGACACGGCTCATAGACAACCCCTAGGATAGAATTTCTCTGATACCAAGTTTGTCACGACCCAAACTGGAGGATCATGACTAGCACACGGGCCATACTTACCCAGCACCAACGTACATTTTATCTAACCTTCCTTATTATCTTTAAGGGACGACGAGATCAATATAAATGGTAGATATAGATCATGAACAACCAACAATGATAGATAATGGCATGAATATACATAACATGGGATGAAAAGACTGCCAAGAAACTATATATAAGGTACGAGCTACCACGCTGCCATGAAAGACTATTCAACAAAAATCAGCCGACAATGCATACCAAACTATACATGAGTCGACACATCTCTATGAGCCTCTAAATGAGCATAAGTGCTGCAAAATTGTCGTAACAGAGCCTCGACATACCCATAATATCTATAACAAAAATGCATACCAAGACCACGGCAAGTCCGGAGAAAGGATCTTGCCAATAACCGCTGAACAGGGCAGCCTACTGTGATTGAGGGGAGGGGGGCTGCGTCAACCTGTCTATCAGGACCTGCAGCACGATATGCAACATCCACAAATAAAAAAGAAGTTAGTACGAATAAAGTACTGAGTATGTAAGGCAGAAAAGTATAAGTAAGAGCAGTAATGTAAACAAGGATAGAGAATATACAACCTGTAACATCTGGGTACCTCTGAGGGTTACTGACATGAAATTCATGATATATATATATATATATATATATATATATATATATATATATATATAAAAATTTCTAAAACATATGCCTTGTGGGCATCATTATCATCATATCGTACCCGGCCGTAATAGGCTCGGTAAAAACATACCGACCATCATAAGGCTTGGTAGAATCGTAAAACCCAACTGATCAGTTATTGCACAATAGGTTTCGTACCCGGCCGACTATAGTGCGGCTCAGTAGAGTAAAATAGATACATATATATATAATGCATGCTGGACTCATTAGAATCATATTTTGAACCTTTCAGAATGACATAAGGTCGGTATTCTCCGTACACATTATTAGGAATAACTCTTCCTCAAGAATATTATAAGAATCAAGAAGTACCAAGAACATTGATAACCTAAGAATAAGAGAAGCAACCTCAACATCAATTGTTCCATAAGATTGGAAACAATGTAAGTACTGATGGCTTCTAAGAATAGATTATCTTTGGAAGCTCATTCATTACCTTATGTACATCCGAACCGTGCAAAAGAAGGAAAGGGATGGCCTCATATACCTTGTATATAATTCCCAACCACAAGCTATGCAAATGTCACAAATCGTTAGTCTACAATAAGAGAAATGACATTATCATTATTGTTTAAGCGTCGTAACTATTACGTATCAACCACAACCTATTTTACGATGAAACGGACAGAACCTCCCCTATTTATATGACTTCACACAAGTCAAAAAAATTATTAAACATCCTAAACAACGTCAATAATAATCATATTGAGCCTCCCGAAATAGTCCACCAACCAGCAACGTTACTACCAAGCCTTTCGATATATATTTCACAAGTTCTAGCTTCAATGACTTAGCTGCAACTTGGAAAATCTTAAATACATGTAGAATAAGAGGTTCCTTACCTTTAAAAAGAAATAAAAACTCCAATTTGACCTTAATTGTCCACGAAATATCCCTCTAATGCTGTCATAAGAACAAGGAAGCGAAACTAGCAATCAATTAGGGGTTTTCGGCACTAGAATCACTTTAGATGACTTGAATACACCTAGGGTTGATATTAAAAACGAGGGAGTATTTATGGAACATAAACCACTTAAAAAAACCTCCCACGCGAGCTGGAACAACACATAAATCAGCACTAACTAGAAGAATAAGAAACTTACTAGCGCCTCGGGATTTTCGACACTTGATTTGTGTTGTTTGCCCTTTGTTTTGGTCTTGGATCATGAGAGAATCTTTAGAGAGTGTTTTTAGGGTTCTAATGTCTGAATATACTGAAAACGAATGACCTAAAACGGGGTTGAGGCATCTTTTATATATTCATATGTCTTAAACCGCCTATGTGGGCCCCACAGAGAGCTGCTTGGTGCAGTCTTGCGAAAATATAAATATCTCTCGACTCCGAGATTGTATCGACGAACGGTTTAATGCATTGGAAACTGGACTAATAGATATTAAATTTGGTGGGTAAATCATCCCCCAATTCCAAGTAAATTGGGATAAAATTTTAGTAACATTTTACCTAACGTTCAAGTAAAATTATGAACGTAAGTTGCGACAACTTTTATCAACTTTTTTTTATAACTCGTTTGACTTCAAGACTTATGATATGGATATTATATGATTCAAATGCCTTAAAACACTACCTCTTGAGAATATTAAGCACCTCTAGGTTTAGCCAATAATACGGATTACAACATCCTTGATTCGTTTAACTTCTAATACTTGTTAACCACCCTTATACACCCTTGAAGCGAGGTGATGGACGTAGAAGCAGAAGAGGTGCAGGTGCGATGGGATGTTCTGCACTTGCGATCGCGTAGATGTGGTTCAAAGCTCACAGAGGCGGAGGCGGCTGGGTAAGTGATGTCTGCAAAAGCGGAGGAATTTCTGTAGAAGCGGGTCCGCAGGTGCGAATAAGTGGTCGCAAGTGCGAAAATCCTGGGCAGAATAAAAGATTCAAAAATGAGGGTTTTGAGTTCATATCACAAAATTGAATTGGGAACTCGATACAGGCAATTTATGGAGAGATTCTTGTGTGGGTGTTTGGGGTAGTGATTTATATCTAGTTTTGGTTAATTTTCCATGATTATGCCTTTGGTTCTACCATTAAATTTGTTATTTGGGGTAGAAAATTAGGGAAAATGAAGAGACGTTCTTAGGGTAGATTTTTGAGGTTGAATGGGTTATTGATATTGGATTTGAATAAATTTGGTATGGTTAGACTCGTAGTTGAATGGGTTTCCGGGTTTTGTATTTTTTTTGGATTCCGAGACATGGGCTCGGGGGCGGTTTTAAGAAGATTTTGGATTTTTGATTAAAACTTCGTATTATTATTAAATTTATTCCTTAGCCCATGTTGATTGTATTTTATTGTTTGTGGCTATATTTGAGACGTTCAGAGGCCGATTTGCGAGGCAAAGGAATATTGGAGTAGGGATTTTGCTAGGATTAAGGTAAGTAACAGTTCTAAATCTGGTTCTGAGGGTATGAAACCCCGAATTTTTGTTCATGTGATTTGTTTTGAATGTGAAGTACATGCTAGATGATGGGAGTGTGGGCGTGCACCATAGGAATTAGGACTTGGTCTATTCCATGGAAACTGTGAAGTTGAATAACTTGTTGCTAGCTATATACTCTCTATGTGTTATAGAAATTTAACTGCAAATCATATTAGAAATCATGTTTAAGCTAATGGTTGGTACTATTGGGACCCATAGGGGCTGTGTACATATTGAATTACCTGTTATTTGTTGTTTGTACTCAGTCTCAGATTCTACTTGCATATCATATCTTAGTCTCTATTAGTCTTTGTTGATACATCATACTATTGTTGTTTAGGCTGATGTTCATGACTTCTGATAGCCCGAGAGACTGGAGAGGTTAGTAACTAATTTAGGGACTGAGTGTCGAACTGTGAGCGATATGTATATATGTGGATTGGATTGCATGCCACAACGAGCCTCAGGGCTCTATATATGTGGATCGGGTTGCATGCCGCAACGAGCCTTAGGGTTGTATATGTATGGAACGGGTTGCACGCTGCAATGAGCCTTATTGATGTTTATATATTGATGAGATTGGGCTGCATGTCGCAGCGATATAGCACTTGGGTTGAAGAAGCCACTCTAGATTTTGTACACCCTAGTGAGCGTAGGTACCTATTGAGTACGAGTGATGGGTGCCGAGTGTTGAGTGTTAAGCTATAGAGAAAGATTGAATGAATGTTGCTCTAAGAAAATGCTCTGATTTCCTTGTTGATGCACTTAACTTCAATATATCACTGCTTCGAAATTTTTGAGAGGTATTACATCCGATTTACTTGAACTTGACATGAGTAAATTTATTTGATTTAAATTGCCGGATTTGAAAGCATGCCTACTTTCTTTTTTGAGATTACTTCATATTGAACTATAACTGTGTAGCTCGTCACTATATTCAGTTCCTTATTTAGTCTTGTTACTTACTGAGTTGGGGTTACTCACGCTACACCCTGAACTTCGTGTTCAGATCCATGTGTTTCTGGACATGGTGGGTTTTGATATTTCGCATAGCTGATCATTAGAGACTTCGAGGTAGCTGCCCGGCATTCGCGGTCCTTGTTTCTCCTTCCTTATCTTTTCTTTTATTGTATTTAGATCTAAACTTTCATAGACATTACTTTTCTAGACCGGTGATGTATAGATTCTTATGAACTTAGTGACACCCCGATATCGGGAGTTTTTGTGTTATGTTTTGGGTTGAGAATACCTTGGAAATGTCGGCTAGCCTAGTACCACGATAGGCTCTATCACGACAAGCTGGGGTTTGGGTCGTGACAAGTTGGTATCAGAGCCTAGGTTACATAGGTCTCACGAGTCATGGGAAGGTTTAGTAGAGTTTTGCAGATCGATACGGAGACGTCTGTACTTATCTTAGAGAGGATGTCGAACCCTTAGGAAACTTTACATTCTTATATTATTGTCATGCGGATTTGTTGATTTCGGTAACTAAACTTTGGTTATTCTATTCTCTCACGCATGGTGAGGACACGTACTACCTATAGGATGAACAGCCACTAGTACCACCAATTAGGGCCGCAAGAGGCCAAGGTCGTGGTAGAAGTCGTGGTAGGGGAAGAGGGCGGCTCGTACAGAAGTTACGGCAGCACCTGCAGACCAACCATTCGCTCCATCTTAGGAGCAAGCTCCAGATACAGTTGAGCCAGTGGGGCCAGCTCAGGCACCAACTGCGCCCATCGTGATTCCAGGCCTTCAAGAGGCCTTATCTCAGATTCTAACCGTGTGTACCAATCTTTCCCAAGCAATCTCTGTTTCGGCCACAGCAGCCACTTCTCAGGCAGGGGAGGTACCCATACTCCTGCCGCCCGTACACCAGAGCAGGTGATGCAGGGACTCCAGACACCGGGGGCACCACCAGCCCAGCCGGTTGCAGCTGCTCATGCCCATGTAGTTCCTGCTATGACTGAGGATGAGCAGAAGAGACTAGAGAGGTTTGGAAGGATCCAGCCTTCATCTCTTAGTGGGAAAGAGTCAGAGGAAGCTCAGGGCTTCTTGGATAGATGTGAGCAGATTCTTTGCACAGTCGGTATTTTGGAGACCACTAGGTCTCGTTCACCACTTTTCAGTTCTTTGAGGATTCCTTCAGTTGGTGGGAGGCTTATAAGAGGCGCGACCCGTCGTTGCATCACCACTTATATGGCAGGAGTTCTCTGTTTCATGCCGCAGTCTTGCAGAGCGGAGTTGCACAAAAAGTTTGAGTAGTTACGTCAGGATGGAATGTCTGTGACGTAGTACGAAATGAGGTTTTCTGAGATTGCTCGTCACGCAGTTTGGTTGGTTCCCACTAATAGAGAGAGTATTAGGAGCCTCATTGATGGCCTCACATATCAGCTACAGTTCCTTATGACTAGAGATAGGGTATTTGGTGTTGCTTTTGATAAGTTATCGAGATTGTTTGGGAGATAGAGATGGTTCGCAGTCAGGATCGGGGTGAGAGGGAGGCCAAGAGACCTTGTGGACCGGGTGGTTTTGGCGGTTTTCCTTCTGGCGGTCAGTTTCACGACGGTCAGGGTCATCCTTATAGGCATGCTCAAACTGCTCATACAGTACACCGTGGTGAATCATCCGGCGATGGTTCTTACAATTCTCATCAGGGCTAGTCATCTCTTAGTGCCCTTCCAGCTCAGAGTTTTTCCCGTGCTCCATCGGTTCAGGGTTCATCTCTGCTAGGTCATTCTACCTGTTATCCCGGTGCTCGGGGCTCCCTTCAGCCCTTACCACTAGCACCGAGGAGTTGCTATGAGTGTGGGAATTTTGGTCATATCAAGAGACATTGTCCCCCCCCCCCCCTTATGGGAGGTCCATCTCACTAGAGGATTCAGACTACGACTTCAGCGCCAATTACTTCACCACCAGCACAGCCAGCTCGGGGTGGGGCCTGGTCAGCTAGAATTCGCCCTAGAGGTGGAGGCCGATCAGGTGGCGGTCAGGCCCGATTCTATGTAGTGATGCCTCTGTATTATTTGACCCTGGTCCCACTTATTCGTATGTCTCATCATATTTTGCTCATTATCTTGATATGCCCCGTGAGTCGTTAGTTTTATCTGTTCATGTCTCTATGCTGGTAGATGATACTATTATTGTGGACCGTGTATATCAGTCATCTGTAGTGACTATTGGGAGTCTGGAGACTAGAGTTGATCTCTTGTTTATTAGTATGGTCAATTTAGACGTGATCTTGGGTATGGATTGGTTGTCTCCATGTCATGTTGTTTTAGATTATCACACTAAGACCGTGATGTTGGCGATGTCGGGGTTGCCGAGGATTGAGTGGAGAGGTTCTCTAGACTATGTTCCCAGTAGAGTGATTTCATATTCGAAGGCCCAGTAGATGGTTGGGAAGAGTTGTTTATCTTATTTGGCCTTTGTGAGGGATATTGGTGCTGATACTCCTACTATTGATTCAGTTTCGTTGGTGCGGCAGTTTCCGGACGTGTTTCCTGCAAACCTGTCGGGCATGCTGCGCGACAGGCATATTGACTTTGCTATTTGAATTGGTGCCGAACACTCAACCCATTTCAATTCCACTGTATCGCATGGCATCGGCTGAGTTTAAGGAATAGAAGGAGCAACTTCAGGAACTCCTTGATTAGGGGTTTATTCGGCCTAGCATGTCACCTAGGGGTGCACCAATTCTATTTGTGAAGAAGAAGGATGGTACTATGAGGATGTGCATTGATTATAGGCAGTTGAACAAATTCACGATCAAGATTGAGTATCGTTTGCTGCATATTAATGATCTGTTTGACCAGCTTCCAGGAGCAAGGGTGTTTTCCTAGATTTATTTGAGGTCTGGGTATAACCAATTGAAGATTCGGGACTCAGACATTCTAAAGACAATCTTCAAGACTCGTTATGGTCACTATGAGTTCCTTCTGATGTCTTTTGGGCTGACAAACGCCTCATTAACGTCCATGCATCTGATGAACAGTGTGTTTCAGACTTATCTCGACTCGTTTGTTATAGTGTTTATTGATTATATCCTGGTGTACTCTTGTAGCTAGGAGGAGCATGCCCATCATTTGAGGATTGTGTTGCAGCAGTTGCTGGAGGAGAAGTTTATGCCAAGTTCTCCAAGTGTGAGTTTTGGCTAAGTTAAGTGGCATTCTTGGGGAACGTGATTTCCAGTGAGGGTATTTAAGTGGATCCGAAGAAGATAGAGTCGGTTCAGAGTTGGCCCAGACCGTCCTCAACTACGGAGATTCGGAGTTATTATCGTCGCTTCGTGGAGGGTTTCTCGTCTATTGCATAGCCCTTGACCAAATTGACCCAAAAGGGTTCTCCTTTCAGGTGGTCGGATGAGTGTGAAGAGAGCTTTCAGAAGCTAAATACTGCCTTCACCACAGCTCCAGTTCTAGTTTTTCCTTCAGCTTCAGCCTCTTATACACCATATTGTGATGCTTCTCATATTGGTATTGGGTGTGTCTTGATGCATGAGGGTACTTATGCTTCACGCCAGCTGAAGCCTCATGAGAAGAACTACCATGTTCATGATTTGAAGTTAGCTGCCATTGTTCATACTTTGAAGATTTGGAGGCATTATCTCTATGGTGTGTCATGTGAGGTGTTTACAGATCATCGGAGCCTCCATCACTTGTTCATATAGAAGGATCTAAATTTGACGCAGTGGAGATGGCTGGAGCTGCTAAAGGACTATGATATCACCATTCTGTATCACCCTGGGAAGGCCAATGTGGTTGCCGATGCCTTAAGTAGAAAGGCGGTGAGTATGGGTAGTCTGACATTCATTCCCGTTGGTGAGAAACCTTCTGCAGTTGATGTTCATGCCTTGGCCAACCAATTTGTGAGATTAGATGTTTCGGAGCCTAGTCGGGTTGTAGCTTGTGTGGTTTCTCAGTCTTCCTTATATGATCGCATCAGAGAGCACCGATATGATGATCCTCATTTTCTTATCATCAAGGACAGGGTTCAGCACGAAGATGCTAGATATGTGACTATTTCGGATGATAGGGTATTGATAATGCAGGGTCGAATTTGTGTGCCCAATGTGGATGGGTTACATGAGTTGACTCTTGAGGATGCCCACAGTTTGTGGTATTCCATTCATCCGGGTGCCACGAAGATGTATCAGGACTTGAGGCAGCACTATTGGTGCAGGAGAATGAAGAAGGATATAGTGGGGTTTGTAGCTCAGTGCCTTAACTGTTAGCAGGTGAAGTATGAGCACCAAAGACCGAGTGGATTGCTTCATAGGATAGAGATTGCAGATTGGAAGTGGGAGCGAATCACAGTGAATTTTGTAGTTGGGCTCCCACGGACTTCGAGGAAGTTCGATGCTATTTGGGTGATTGTGGATCGGTTGACCAAGTCCGTGCACTTCATTCCAGTTGGTACTACCTATTCTTCGGAGTGGTTGGCTGAGATATACATCCGAGAGATCGTCCGCCTTCACGGTGTGCCAGTGTCGATCATTTCAGATCGAAGCACGTAGTTTACAACACAATTCCCGAGAGCAGTACAACGAGAGTTGGGTCCTCAGGTTGAGTTGAGCACAACATTTCACCGTCAGACAGACGGGCGGTCCGAGTACACTATTCAGATATTGGAGGACATGTTACGCGCTTGTGTCATTGATTTCGGGGGTTCATGGGATCAGTTTCTGTAGCTCGTGGAGTTTTCCTACAACAACAGCTATCGGTCAATCATTCAAATGGCTCCATATGAGGCTTTGTATAGGAGGTGGTGTAGATCTCCAGTGGGTTGATTTGAGTCGAATGACGCTAGGCTATTGGGTACTGACTTGGTTAAGGATGCATTGGGCAAGGTTAAATTGCTTCAGGAGCGGTTTTACACGACGAAATCTAGACAGAAGAGCTATGATTTCATATACAACCCCAATTTCTATTTCTATTAGCAGCTTCATTCATAATTTCCAAAATAGTACGAGTTTATAAATTTATTGAAAAACATGTTAGCCAAATACCAACATTTCTAATTCAATCCCCAACATCAAATACCACCCACAACCTGTCTATGGAGCCTTTAAGTACACTAAAGCGTAATATGGAAATACCAGCAACAAGGCCTCGGCTGTACCTCAAAATGCAGTACATGAGAAACAAAAGATACATGACCCCGAAATGAAGTGGAGCTCACCAAGTCAGCCTGAAAGAGTGTACCGCTATCACTGATCAATGTTGCATGTTGTAGAACCACCTTCATTCATTAAAGATGCAGTGCCTCCGGCAAAAGGGACGTTAAGACTGTCGAATAGCACTAGTATGTAAATCCAAAAGTTCTCTTTCAAAATAAAATGACCATATAATAAAAGAAAACCCATAGAAACAACAAGTCACAATCAATAATATCGAAATGCCCAATTTAAACATAACAATTTTCAAAATACGAAAATAATACATATTTTTGGTTGGGAGATTTTTAGTACCGATAATACCACAGTTCACGATACCACTGTCCACAATACCACTATTCACAATGCCACTATTCACGATGCTTCTATTAAAAATGTCACCATACTCTTGGCACGGAATCCGATCATGACCCGATCGGATAGGTCATCTCATCCGAGACATTAACCACAATCACAATCTCAAGCATAATCACAATCTTTGTGCAAATATACCACCGTGAATCTACCACGAAGTCCAATCACGACCCGGTCATCTAGGTCACCTTATCTGAAGACAATAATCACAATCACAAAACATTCGGAACACATTTGAATACATAATTCTCAACACTTTGCTTACACGGAATACATATTAACCATATATCTTTCAACACTAGCTTATTCAGGATAGCCAATTTTATAATGAACAAATCGGGACTCGCATAAAATTCATGAACACCGTGAGATTCAATTCTAAGAGAGAAAGTTTAGCCAACATACCTTATCCGATTTTTCCTTAAGTTACTACAACTCCACAACACTTCTAGCAATAACAATCTATAGGAAGATAGTGAAAATCGGCTAATAATTAGAAGGATTCCCATGGTGTAACTCTCTTAGGAATTTTGTCAAACACCTAACATGCGAAATAGACTACAAGGCTCTTCAATAGAGATCCTTTCATCCCTCAACCAATTTAAAAAATAAACTACCCAAAATGGTTCATTACTCCACATACTACAACTTTGTATCACATGCATGGCCTATTTCCAACCCCACAATATATTTGAACTCATAACCTCTTGTATGAAAGCATAGAAGTAAGACTTACCCAGAAATATAATGATATAGTGATTGGCTTCCTTGATTCTTGAAGATTGGTGCAAGATTGGATGACTGGGGTGTTAGGTTTTCTCCTTCTCTCTCTAAAACGCTCTTACCTCTCTCTAAACTCACCAGAAAATCGTCCCAAATAAAGCCCCAAAGGCTATTTATCTACTTATTTAAATGGGGTTGTTTCATTAAATAAACTAGAGTTTGCACAACGGTGGCGCATTGGGTTCCACGTGGGGTGGCGAGGTAGTGAAAAATGTGTCTAGAAACGAAATATTGAAGTGTTCTGTAAATCCCCACAGGCGCGCCGCATGGGGTGCCACTGTAGTGTAATATTCTGTCAGCTTTTTGCAATTTGGTCATAACTTCTTGTAGGAGTGTCCAAATGACAAAAAGTTTGAAGCATTAGAAACTAGACTAAAAGATCTTTAATTGGATAGGTTGTTCATCACATAACTCTTTATATATATAGATATACTCGTCCAAAGTTTGGTCTTGTGCGTACTCATTTGGAACTTTAGTCTATCACGTAATTTTCCAACTTGGCTTAGACTTAGGCCTCACCTTAGACCCCAAATCACTTATAATATACCTCGTACACTTATTATCATATCCAGTTGATATGCATCATAATAATTGTCCTCATCTGCACACAATATAATATAATTAGCACACATCAACTTTCTAATAGCGCTTAAGTACTTCGAAATTTTTCGGGGTACTACATTCTCCCCCACTTAGGATCATTCGTCCTCGAATGAGAAGTAGAGTCCGCCCCCAAACTCATAACATAACTTATCTCTTCTTTCTCACATCTCAATCTCCCAAATTTTACTAACTCCCTATTTTTTCAAAAAGTTTGGCACAATTTCCTTTATGATTGGGCCTATCCACCTTCCAGAGGATCATCAAAACCATCCTAACAACACATTCACAACTCGACAAAGCATCACAATGTATATCAAAAAGACTAATCTCAACATTACAAGAATTATATTATCAAAATTGATACATGGACATGATTTGAACCTATTTAAATCATAACACATAGAAAATATATTTCGACCCACAATTATTTGACTATACATCCAAGTGGGAACATTTTCTTTCCTTAACAATTTCGGCCTACGAGGTGGGCTCGTCGACTCACAGACTTCTCCATAACACATTCACGGAGGCAATCTCAACTCCAAGACTTACCTAACAAAGATAACAATTAAGTACGTCTCATAGGCCAATTATCCAATTACTTCACCTTCACTAGCTTTCACCGGAACAATAGACAATGAATTCCAACTTTCTTAGACTCAGTCATATGAAACACTAGGTACATGAAGGAAAATAATAGGGAAACATCATACTCATAGTTTGGCATATTCCCTTCAAGATTTCATAAGGCCTAATGTGACTACACATACTTTACCCCTATTAGAAATTCATATAACATCCTCATGGAGAAAATATTGAGAATAACTCATTCACTTTCTTCAACTCTAAATCTCTACGGCGAACACCCAAACTAAACATTCTGCTACCTCCAACAATTACTCTAAGACGTTCTAGCATGAATATGACGATAAAATATACTATCCCATATATCTGATCACGGGATGATTCTTCTTCTTTGACATGGTTGAACCTTCAACCCCCCATAGATTTAATACAACGAGGAACAACGGAGTTCAAGATTTGGTTGGAATTAGTCAAGAATCCATCAACGTGCTAAGCAAAGAATTTCAGAAGGTTACATCCTAAGAGACATGAAGGTTACTACCAATAAAACATTAGTTTAACTCGAAACGAGAATTTGGCACCTTGAATGTGATATGGGTTTCAAAATACATGAAGTTGCATTATGCTTATAACATTACTTGACACAAGAATTCTATGCCACAACCCCATGAGGTTGAAAAATAAGTTGAACACTTGTGAGAATAATATCATTCTAATGGCTTAATACTTGCCAATATTTGATCCTATAAGAAGAACTTTGTCTTTCACATCACTATGCTCATTACATGTGCTAGAATCTTAACATCCAAACTGAACCTCTCACGAGTGTAACCATATAGCTATGACATCTTAATATTGGGATGAAATCATGTATCAATTAGAGAAAATGAACATTTTTCTATGAGATAGACATGTTTCTTCCATAATAACTCTCAGGCTGTAATACCAAGACACTTCATGGAAACTACAATACTAGGAACAAAGTGAGCTACTTACCGAGTCATACTGACATGGGATAATAACAAGATCTTCCTTTGACGAATTTGTGATAAATCTCAAATTTCTCAGAAACTTTATGCGGACAAGTGACCCTTTCAATTGACATGTACACATATGATATGTAATGGGATATGCTCTCAGGTTACTAGAGAGTGAAAATACTTCATGAAAATATTCACGAAGGAGTAAAGTGACTTTTCAAACCATACGAGTCACAACACCGGATAAAGAAAGAGTGGATTAAGAAGGATCTCAACACTAGGTTGCCTTACATTGGATTTGATACCACATAGGTAAACTTTATGGTGGTGCGTGAATAGGCACAAGTGAGAAGATGTTACCTACTTGAACCAAAAAATTTTGTAAGAAATTCTTCAATTAAAGTCCCTTGTTGAGAATTTCGGAAATCAAGTAGGAAGTATAAATCCTAGAGTTATAACTAAATTCAAGGACATAATAATAGAACTCAATTCCTCAAGAGGCCGTGAATAAGAGAATTGTGATCAAGAGGCTTCACGTATAATGTATGTCGTTCAAGGGGTAGGTACATGCAATGTTTTGTGATCCAGTGTTTTGGTTAAGACCATGTTCATGAAGGCTCTACAATATGGATGTACATATATAACAAGGAAAAGTTTACGTTGTTCATAATGATGTACTAAGGAGTGACTTCCTTGGTGACTTTAGGTTGACAGGGCAATAACTTAATTGATGCCCCTCGACTCAACATCCATAACGTATTTTACGAGTGACCTAACATAAACCCAACTGGTGCTTCTTACAAATCAAACATTCCGGATTATTGGTCCCAACAACCCTCTTTTGTTTCTTACGTGTGCTCGCCACATGATCTGGTGGTGGAGTGACATTAATAAGAACAAAGGTACTTCCCTTAGCAATAAGTTCTTCCAATCCCTCGATGGCTCGATACATTCTCCTAACAAACTCTTGTGCAATCTCTCTTATATTCAATGGAGGGGTCATTCCTTCCTTACTGCTTAAAACTCGTGGATAACTCATCTTGAAAATAAGACATAACGAGGAAATTAGCTCCATATCTTGAGCTCTATTGCACGATCTGGAATATCAAAGAAGTGTGAAATTTCCTAAATGTCCGAGCAGCCTTCCCCTTATAGATGTGGTCAAAAACACGCCAATAAGAAGGTATATACTAGACACGGCTCCGAGACATCCTAGGACACTTTAAAACCTTAGGCTCTGATACCAAGTTTATCACGCCCCAAACTCGGGGAGCGCAACCAGCGCTCAACCGAGTGAACTTGGCCGAGCAAGCCTGTTAGATTGCATTCTACCCAAACTCATCAATGAATAAATAGAAAATATATCTCATTTATTTAAACATCAAGAGGATTTCATTTACAACCCCCATTTCTATTTCCATTAGCGGCTTCATTCATAATTTCCAAAATAGTATGAGTTTATAGATTTATTGAAAAACATGTTTGCCAAATACCAACATTTCTAATTCAATCCCCAACATCAAATATCACCCACAACCAGTCTACGGAGCATCTAAGTACAATTGAAGAGTAATATGGAAATACCGGCAACAAGGCCTACTATACCTCAAAACACAATACATGATAAACAAAAGATACATGACCCCGGAATAAAGTGGGGCTCACTAAGTCAGCTGGAAAGAGTGTACCACTATCACTGATCAATGTCACCTGCTGTAGAACCACCTGCATCCTTAAAGATGCAGCGCGCCCGGAAAAGGGGACGTTAGTACTGTCGAATAGAACTAGTATGTAAAGTTAAAAGTCCTCTTTCAAAAGAGAATGAACATATAAGAAAAGGAAAATCATAGAAACAAAAAGTCATAGTCAATAATATCCAAATGCCCAATTGAAACATAACAATTTTCAAAATACGAAAATAATACATATGTTTGGTAGGGAGATCTTTAGTGCCGATAATACCAATATTCACAATGCCGCTATTCACAATACCACTGTACTCTTGGCACGGATTCCGATCACGACCCAATCGGCTAGGAAATCTCATCTAAGACATTAACTGCAATCACAATCTCAAGCACAATCACAATCTATGTGAAAATATACCACCGTGCATTTAGCACAGATTCCGATCACGACCCGGTCAGCTAGGCCGCCTTATCTGAAAACAACAATCACAAATTATATCATAGAATTATATCACAATTTCAAGCACAATCACCACCATGTGTGCGGCTTGGCGTCCGATCATGGCCCGACCGGCTAGGCCATCTCAACACAAAATCGTGTGGTTTGACATCATCCGTTTTTACCAATAATCTCATCCCAATTGAGAGGAATAATTTCATCACATCAATTACATCCGAAATACGGGGAATATTCACAATTCACCCCTACACCACCACATGTAGTTTCGGAGTTAGGTTATTTCAACCTACCCTTCCTCGGTGACTATCAATACTCCCAAAAATACTTTTATATTGATTTGAACATGTCACGTCCCAATTTCCCCCTTCGTGAGTTGGCGTGACGGCACCTAATCTCTACGACTAGGTAAGTCTAACACTTTGCAGAATTGAAACAAAAACATGAACATAAGAAGTCTTAAATGTTCTATACATCCTTTCTACAGAAAGAAGGAAATAACATCAATACACCAATTTACACCCGGATCCAAGCCTAAGGAACTTCTAAACTTCTGAATTCCACAATCGACGCTGAAACCTACCAACCCATATCCAATTGAACCTAATATCAAAATTTTTACTGCCGGCTAAAGTTTCAACTTTCGCCAATTCAAGCCTAATTCTACTACGGACCACCAAATCACATTCTGGATGCGCTCTGAAGTCCAAAATCATCTAACAGAGCTAACGGAACCATCAAAATTCTAATCTGAGGTCGTTTACCCACAAGCCGACATCCGATCGACTTTTCCAACTTAATCTTCCAAATAAGATACTAAGTGTCTCAATTCACTCCGAAAACCAAAACGAACCCTCCCGACAAGTCACAATAGCAGAAATAGCTACGGGGAAAAAAGTTAAATGGGGGATCGGGGACATATCTCTCAAGACGACCGGCCTGGTCGCCATATTCTCACCCTCTTAAAACATTCGTTCATCCTCAAACGAGTATAGAGACATACGTGAAGCTGTGAAGAGATGAGGATAATGGTTGCGCATATCACACTCGGTCTCCCAAGTCGCCTCCTCGATCTGCTGACCCCTCCACTGAACCTTTATTGAGGCAATGTTCTTTGACCATAGCTTTCTGACCTGCCTGTCCAAAATAGCCACTGGCTCCTCAACATAAGATAGATCATTGTCCAACTGGACTGAGCTGAAATCCAATACATGACCCGGATCACTGTGATACTTCCGGAGCATAGAAACGTGGAATACCGGATGAACTTCTACTAGGATGGGAAGTAGAGAAATCTCATAAGAAACCTCCCAACACGTCGCAGCACCTCAAAAGGACCAATGTACCTTGGGCTCAGCTTTCCCTTCCTTCCAAACCTCATAACACCCTTCATAGGCGATACACGAAGCAAGACCCGCTCTCCAACCATGAATGCTAAATCGGAAACCTTCCGTTCCGCATAACTCTTCTGTTTGGATTTGTTGTGCGAAGTCTATCCTGAATCACCTTCACCTTATCCAGGGCATCCTGGACCAAGTCTGTACCCAATAATCGGGCCTCGCCCGGCTCGAACCAAACCACTGAGGACCGACACTGCCTACCATACAGAGCTTCATATGGTGCCATCTGAATGCTGGACTGATAACAGTTGTTGTAGGAAAACTCCACAAGTGGAAAGAACTGGTCTCATGACCCTCCAAACTCCATCACACACACACGGAGCATATCCTCTAGTATCTGAATCGTGTGCTCGGACTACCTATTCGTCTGCGAGTGAAATGTTGTGCTCAGCTCCACTCTAATGCCCAACTCCTGTTGAACGGATCTCTAAAACTGTGATGTAAACTGTGTGCCTCTATCTGAATAGATGGAAACTGGGACACCATAAAGACGAACAATCTCTCGGATGTAAATCTCAACCAAACTCTCTGAAGAGTAAGCAGTACCAACTGGAATGAAGTGCGCGGAACTAGTCAGCCGATCCACAATCACCCAAATAGCATTAGACTTCCTCGAAGTCCGTGGGAGCCCAACTACAAAATTCATGGTGACCCGCTCCCACTTCCACTCTGGGATCTCTAACCTATGAAGCAAGCCACTCGGTCTCTGATACTCGTCCTTAACCTGCTGGCAATTGAGACACCTAGCCACAAACCCAACTATATCCTTCTTCATCTTCCTCCACCAATAGTGATGTCTCAAATCCTGGTACATCTTTGTGGCACCGGGTGGATGGAATACCGTGAGCTGTGGGCCTCCCCAAGAATCAAATCCCGAAGCCCATCCACATTGGGAATACATATCTGCCCCTGCATCCTCAACACGCCATCATCACCAATAGTCACATCTCTAGCATCATTTCGCCGAACCCTGTCCTGAAGGACGAGCAGATAAGGGTCATCATACTGACACTCCCTGATATGGTCATAAAGAGAAGACCGAGAGACCACGCAAGCCAACACTCAACTAAGCTCAGAAATATCCAATCTCACAAATTTCCTTGCTAAGGACTGAACATCCAATGCTAACGGTCTCTCTACTGCTGGAAGATATGCTAAACTCCCCAAACTCTCCACCCGTCGACTCAAAGCATCGGCCACCACATTGGCCTTCCCCATGTGGTACAAAATGGTGATGTCATAATCCTTAAGTAGCTCCAACCACCTCCGCTAATGCAAGTTAAGATCCTTTTTCTTGAATAGGTGCTTCAAACTCCGGTAATTAGTGTAGATCCCACAAGGCACGCCATACAAATAGTGCTTCCAAATCTTCAGGGCGTGAACAATAGCTGCTAGCTCAAGATCGTGGACATGGTAGTTCTTCTCATGCACCTCTTACTGCCTGGACGCGTAGCAATCACCCTACCGTTGTGCATCAACACCACGCCAAGATCAATCTGTGAAGCATCACAATAGATGGTGTAAGACCCCGAACCTGTAGGCAATACCAATATGGGGTTGTAGTCAAAGCTGTCTTGAGCTTCTGAAAGCTCTCCTCACACTCCTCTGTCCACTTGAACAAAGCACCCTTCTGGGTCAGCATGGTCATAGGTGCTGCAATAGATGAGAATCCCTCTACAAAATGACGGTAATACCCCGCCAAACCAAGAAAAGTGTGGATCTCCGTAGCTGATGACGCTCTAGGCCAACTCTGTACTACCTCCACCTTCTTCGGATCTACCTTGATCCCATCGCTCAGTACTACATGACCCAAGAATGACACTAAGTCTAGACAAAACTCACACTTAGAAAATTTGGCATACAACCTCTTCTCCCTTAAAGTCTGAAGTACAGTTCTAAGGTGTTGCTCATGATTTTCCCGAGTCCGGGAATAATCTACTTATTCACATCCTCACTCGAATAAGACACTAGGATGTCGTCAATAAACACAATGACAAAGGAATAAAGATAAGGATGGAACACACTATGCATCAAATGCATAAAGGCTGCTATGGCATTGGTCAGCCCAAAAGACTTGAAAAGAAACTGATAGTGACCATATCTGGTTCTGAAAGTAGACTTCGGGATGTCCAGCTCCCGAATCTTCAATTGATGATAGCCTGAATGTAAGTCAATCTCAAAAAAAAAACTGGCACCATGTAACTGATAAAATAAATCATCAATGCGAGGCAATGAATACATGTTCTTCACTATAACCTTGTTCAGATGGCGATAATCAATACACATACGCATAGAACCATCCTTTTTCTTCACAAACAAGACTAGATCACCCCAAGGTGACACACTAGGATGAATGAAGACCTTATAAAACAACTTCCGCAACTAATCCTTCAACTCAGGAGGAGCCATACGGTAAGGAGGAATAGAGATGGGCTGAATGTCCGACAAAAAATCAATGCCAAAATAAATATCTCTGCCGGCAGCATGCCCGGAAAATCAGCTAGAAACACATCTGGGAACCACCTCACTACTGGAACTGACTCAATTGTAGGGGTATCAATACTGACATCTCCCACATAGGCCAAATATTCATCACACCCCTTCTCAACCACTCGCTAAGCCTTAAGAAATGAAATAACTCTGCGGGGAGTATACTCTAAGGTACTGTAAGGACCCGTAAATTTCTTAACGAAAATCTAGGGATTTCGCAGTGCCAAGTTAGATCCCTGCAGACTGAGAAGAAGATGTTTCTCAGATTTACGCATTTCTGTGGCCCATTATGCGGTCGCATAATCACTCTGTGGATCGTATAATGGCCACAGTGTGAAGCAGAAAATCTTGAAAAAATTGAGGCCAGTTTGCGGTCGATTATGCGATCACATAATCAATATGCGGACCGCATATTGGCCACATAACCTCTCTTGGGTTTCGTGAAGGAAGTTCTGCGGTGCATTATGCAACCGCAAAACAGGTATACGGACCGCATACTTGTCGCATACCCGGTCAGAAAATTCATCTTCCTGGAGGATATTATGCGGTCACTTTGCGGACCGCATATCATTATGCGGTCGCATATGTGACCGCAAACCTGTGTCGGGGCACCTATTTTCTTAATTTAATACCCGACCGTATTTTAATATATCACGTTTGGGGCTTCATTTGGGGCGATACTCTGATCATTTTAGAGAGAGTTGAGACCAATATAGAGAGAGGAAGAGGGACCCTAGCTTCATAATCACCAAATCTTGATCAAACCTTCAAGAATCAAGGGAGATAGCCACTAGATTGTCCTCCATCAGGGTAAGTCCTATTTCCAGAACTTGCATGCAAAGGGTTAAGGGTTCAAATATGTTGTGGGTATTAGAAATAGGCCATGCATGTGGCACTAAGTTGTAGTATGTGATATTAATGAACTAATTTGGGTAGTTCCTATTAAAATTGGTTGAGGGAAGACGTAATTTCCATCTTCGGACCTTGTAGTCTATTACGCATGTTAGGTGGTTGATGAAATTCCTAAGAGAGTTACACCATGAGTAATCTTCCTAGTTATTAATCGATTTTTGCTCTCTCCTTATAGATTATTATTCCTAGAGGTGTTGGTGCATTGTAGTAACTTAAGGAAAGCTCAACTAGGTATGTGGGCTAAACTTTATCTCTCGGAATTGAATTCCATATTTTTTCGGCAATTTTAAATATGACCAACCCAAACCCCAAATCTCTTCGTTCTAGGTTATCCCCTATAAACTCATAAACATGATTCTTTCGAACGAGCCTTATATTGAGTAATAGATTTTTAAAGTAAGGATTGCTTATTAAAATGGCATAGTCTCGAGTGGTAATTTTAATGAAAACTGGTATACTAATTAGGTGAAGAAGACTCGATGTGCTCAATACTCCTACTTGCCAGTATGTGTACTAAATTCTTTGATTGAGTGTGATTAGTCGATGATAAACTACAAAGATACTTGAAAACAAACTAAATAAATTGGGGAAATAGAGTGTGGATAACATATATACTTGTGCCTAGTGAGGCCTATCAAATGAGAATATATATATATATATATATATATATATATATGTGAAATAGATTACGAGACGCGCCTCGACTCGAATATTTACGATAACTTCTAAAAGTGGAATTTGCCTAAAAGCTCTTTGAGGTATGTATGGTTAAAACCCACTCTTCTTGGGAATCGAACCTCTATGGTGCTCCCTTATAAATTGTGTAAGCCTTAATCTTGATTGATGAAGGAAATAACATTTCAAACGTATTTGTGTTGTAAGACCTTATGTGCCATATGCATGTGTTTCCATGATGATATGGTGTTACTGAATGAAGTAATGATGTTATGGAAAATATGTTAAATTCCAAAGGAATGTGATAGTCTCTATATGCCCATGATTCGTGTTTGCTCTCATGTGTACTTGATGTTTTGAATGGAACGGCTTGTTGATGAAATTGATATTGATGTGAAATATGTGGAATGAATTGAATTATGAAATGGGGCCTAGTGCCGGGTATGAATTAATGACTATGGCCACTAGCATTGGAAGACTTGAAATATATGTGCACAATGAGAAATAAGATACTGATGAAAATAGAAATGTCTTGAGTAAGACGGCCTAGCCGATCGGTCTGTGATCGGACACCATTCCACACACATGGTGGTTTTGTGTTGTGTTATGAATCAAATTGAAACTGAAACTGAAATTCATATTGTGGAAACATGTCTCCAAGGGAGACGACCTAGCCGATCGGATCGTGATCGAACTCCGTATAAAAGTATGGTGGTGATATGAGTAATGAGATGTTAATGCTAGTGATGGCCAAGCTAAAGTTAAAAATGATTCTCTTGAAAGCTTGTGTGATTCCTTAATTGATGTTGTGATGGTGCTTATATTGCTCATCGAATTCTTGAATTCTTCTTGTTGCATTATTGATCTTTCTAAGGAGATATGTGTTATTTTCCATATGTTGACAATCATTAGGTTTCACTTGGGCATTTCGATGTTATTGATTGTGACTGGATTGTTTATATGGCTCTCCTTTTCTTATATGGTTATTCTGTTTTGAAAGATGATTTTTAGCTTTACATAGTAGTATTATTCGACGGTACTAACGTCTTTTTTACCGGGGGCGCTGCATCTTTAATGGATGTAGGTGGTTCCACAGCAGGCGGTAGTGATCAACGATAGCGGTATGTTCCTTCCAGCTAACTTGGCGATCCCTACTTCATTTTGGGGTCCTGTGTCATTGGGTTATCTTATACTTTTCATTTAAGGTATAGCTGGGGCCTTGTTGCCGGTATTTCCATATCTCTCTTCAGTTGTATTTAGAGCTCCGTAGACAGGTTGTGGGTGGTGTCGGGTATTGGAATTGGATTGGAAAATGTTGGTATTTGGCGAATATGTTTTCTTTATATCTAATAATTGTAATAACCTGGTTATTATGGCTGAAACTTCTAAAGGAAACAAAATGAAAGTTGTTAATGATATATTTACAAAGTATGATTAGTGGAATTCACCTCCTCCTTATTCACGAAGTAGTTGGGTAGAATAAGACCTACCAGGCTTTCTCAGTTGGGTTTACTCGGTTGAGTGCCGCTCGCGCCCCTCGATTTTGAGGCGTGACAGGCACCCATCCACTTTAATCGCGGTAAGCCTGGCATAGCTAGCGTCACAGTCTTATCCTAACAATCAAGAATAGCATAATGGGGCGACAACCAGTCCATTCCCAAGATAACATCAAAATCTACTATGCTGAGTAATAATAAACCGGCTCTGTTCTCAAAACCACGAAGATCAATCAAACACGACTGATATACGTGATCCACAACAAGAGAAATCTCCCAAAGGAGTAGCCACATAAACAGGGGAACTCAAATAATCCCGAGATACGCCCAAATGGGGAGAAAAATAAGAGGACACATATGAATACGTGGAGCCTGGGTCAAATAATATCGATGCATCCCTATGACAGACTGGAACAATACCTATGATGACAGAATCAGAAGCAATAGCCTCTGAACGAGCCAGAAGAGAATAATACCTTGGCCTCCCCCTCTAGGGCGACCTCGACCTCTCTGACCTTCAGCTCAAGCTGGCTGAGTAGGTGGGGCGGCAGATGGTGCTGGAAACATGGCCGGAGGACCCGGTGGAGCATGTGGTGGCTGAGAAGTCTGTGGAGGTGCACCCCTCCTATGTCTGGGGAAATCCCTCACCATATGGAGAGTATCACCACACTCAAAACAACCCCTCAGAGGACACGACGGTTGTGACTGACTCAGGCCAGGTCTGCTGGGCTGGCCGCTAATAGCACCCCGAGCAGGAGGCATACTAGATACGGACGGTGCATAATAAGGCTCCTGAGGCCTAGAAGGGGTTGGAACACCTCTGGCTACTGGAAGAGCTGAATGAACCGAACGACTCACATAACCCCTACCATGATGAGTTGTTGGGGCACGAGCTCCTGACTAATGACCAGTCTCTCGAGACCTCGTGGCCTCTCTCTCCTCTCTTTCCCGAGCCAACATGTCCTCTAATATCCTGGCGATAATCACAACCTGCTGATAAGAGATGTCCATCTCCAACTCCCTGGCTTTACTGAATCCAATGCTGGGGTCAAGCCCCTCAATAAAGCGACAGACCCTCTCCTGAACTGTGGCGACCAAGGTCGGTGCATGTGGGGCTAACTCACTGAAAGGGATTGCATACTCCGACACCGTTATAGAACCATGGCGCGGCTGCTCAAACTCTGCTTGCCAAGCATTCCTGAGGCTCTAAGAGACAAACTATGGCAAAAACATATCTGAGAACTGAGTCCAAGTGAGTGAGGCTTCCTCGTCCAAACTACTCAGCTCATAAGCATGAAACCACTGATAGGCTGATCCTCTAAGCTGGAAAGCAGTAAAAGAAACCCCACTCGTCTCCGCTACGCCTATAGTGCGGATAATACGATGACACTCCTCTAGAAAACCCTGAGCATCCTCTGAAGCTAATCCGCTGAAAGCATATGCATGGTAATTCTTGTACCTCTCAAGTCTATATTTCTCTGCTTCAGAAGCAGCTGCCCTGGTCTCATGCTGAACCGGAGCCACTGGCGGCATAAGAATAAACACTGGGGCCTGATCAACCTGGACCCTTTGCTCAAGAGTACGTGTTGTGGGAGTCTGTGCCCTGCCCCCGGCCTGAGATGTGGCGGGAGATAGCGGAATCAGTACAGCCTATGCTAAAGTGCTGAACATTCTCATGAACTGAGCGAGAGTCTCCTGGAGGGATGGTGCAGCAATAGGAACCTCTGGTTGCAGATCGCGTGGGTGCTCTGGCTGCCTCGCGTGGTCATCCTCCACCCCGGCTCTGGCCTCTGGCAGCTCTAGTAGTGGGCTCGGGTTCCTGGTTGTCAGATCTCTCGATACGGGTCCTCACCATCTGTGAGAAAGAATAGAATAGAGAATTTTAGAATTTGATGTCAATAGCTCGCACGACAAGGAAATCTAAGAAGTATGATTATTCTTAACAGTTCCATAGCCTCCCGAAGATAAGTACAGACGTCTCTGTATCGATCCGCGAGACTCTAATAAATCGGCTTGTGACTCACGATACCTATGAACCTAGAACTTTGATATCAACTTGTCATGACCCAATTTCCCCCTCCGTGAGGTGGCGTGACGGCACCTAGTCTCTATGACTAGGTAAGCCTAACACTTTGCCGAATTGAAACAAAAACATGAACATGAACTACTAACAGTAACAGATATCTAAAAATCAATTGAATGCCACTCGGTATATATAATTATCACTTCTGAATGTACAAAAACAATTCCCAAAACCCGGAACACCCCAAGTCAGAAGCTACTAAGAAGTCTCAACTGTTTTATACATCGTTTCTACAGAAAGAAGTAAAATGAACATAAAGGTATAGAGGGGGACTTCGAGGATTTGCGGGTGTGGGCGGATGTACCTTAAAGTCTCCAATAAGCAGCAACGACTGTGAGTAGTGATGAGGCTACGACAAGTCAACATTTGGTCGACTTTTCCAACTTAAGCTTCCAAATAAGAGACAAGTGTCTCAATTCACTTCGAAAACAAAAATAAACCCTGCCGACAAGTCACAATAGAAGAAATAGCTATGGGGAAAACAGTTAAATGAGGGATCCGGGCCATAACTCTCAAGACGACCGGTCTGGTCGTCACAGAACAGAAAGGTAACATAAATAAAAATGTACTCACCTCAACATCTTTCACATTTTATGAATATTCCTTGGTATTTTCAACCACTCACAACCACAATATTTCCTTGGCTCTCTTGGCCATTCACAAGATTCTTTATTTATCGCACATTGGCTTTCATATTCCACACTTTCATTTCTTTCCTTTCATGGTTCATCATCATAAATATCAATATACAAAATATTCCGTAAATCACAACTTTAAGTTCATTAGAAATGAATACTTTAAACACAATAGATTTCTTTCCGATAAATGGAGTAAAATGACTGGGAATCGAAGCGCAAGTTAAAATGATAAACAAGTAACATCATTTATTCTTGAAATACTTTTCCCCAAAGAGGACAATACACAATTTCAATGCATGAATATGTAAGAGCTCAAAAGACGTTGGGAGTACTTACAAAACATATCATTAGTTAAAACAACCACATTTTTGGGCATGACTTGAGTATATAAGCTTTTGGCAAATCTATTTTCGAAGTCATTTATAACACTTGAATCATGGCTCATTTAATAACCTTTCTCACATCGATCATTTCATTTCATCGGCATCGTTGTCCATAAGTATACTTTCTTTCTTGGCACGTTGGCCACACCTTATATCCCCAATTTACTTATTGAACTTCCAATCATCTTTATATTTTATCAACAATAAGACCTTCCCAATCAAGACTTTAGGTACACGTATAAGCAATTAAGAGTCCTAAGTATTTGAGATTTTCTCACATAATTTGGCACCATAACCTTCATTTGAAACACGACTCAAGACATAGAATATTAATACACATATCATTCTTGAACACATTCCCAAAACATAACATAATACGATAGGAACATTTGGAACACATTTTGAATACATAATTCTCGACACTTTGCTTACTCAGAATACATATTAAACATATATCTTTCAGCACTAGCTTATTCAGAATAGCCAATTTTATAATGAACAACCCTGAACTTACATAAAATTCATGAACACCACAAGATTCAATTCTAAGAGAGAATTTTAGCCAACATACCATGTCCGAGCACTCCTTAAGTTACTACAATGCCACAACACTTCTAGCAATATCAATCTATAGGAAGATAGTGAAAATTGGTTAATAATAAGAAGGATTCCCACACTGTAACTCTCTTAAGAATTTTGTCAAACACCTAACATGCGAAATAGACTACAGGGCTCTTCAATGGAGATCATTTCATCCCTCAACCAATTTCAACAAGAAACTACCCAAAATGGTTCATTACTCCACATACTACAACTTTGTGTCACATGCATGGCCTATTTCTAAACCCACAATATATTTGAACTCATGTCCTATTGTATGAAAGCATAGAAGTAGGACTTACCCAAAAAGATAATGATCTAGTGATTGCTTTCTCTGATTCTTGAAGATTGGTGCAAGATTGGATGATTGGGGTATTAGGTTTTATCCATGTCTCTCTAAAACTCTCTTACCTCTCTCTAATGTCACGACCCAAACTGAAGGATCATGACTAGCACCCTGGCGATACTTACCGAGCACCAACGTACATTTTATCTAACCTTCCTTATTATCTTTAAGGGCCGACAAGATCAATATAAATGGTAGATATGGATCATGAACAACCAAAAATGAAAGATAATGGCATGAACATACATAACATGGGATGACAAGACTGCCAAGAAACTATATATAAGGTACGAACTACAACGCTGCCATGAAAGACTATACAACAAAATCAGCCGACAATGCATACCAAACTATACATGAGTCGACACATGTCTATGAGCCTCTAAAGGAGCATAAGTGCTGCAACATGGCCGGAACAATGCCCCGACATACTCATAATGTCTATAACAAAAATTCATACCAAGACCACGACAAGTCCGGAGAAGGGATCTCGCCAATAACCCCTGAACTAGGCAGCCTACTGTGGGGGGGGCGTCTACCTGTCTATCAGGACCTGCAACACGACATGCAATATCCAGAAATAAAAGGATGCCAGTACGAATAATTTACAGAGTATGTAAGGCAGGAAAGCATAAGTAAGAACAGTAATGTAAACAGGGATAAAGAATATACAACCTGTAACATCTGGGTAACTCTGAGGGCTACTAACATAAAATTCATGATACATATAAACTTCTAAAGTATATGCCTCCGTGGGCATCATCATCATATCATATCGTACCCGGTCGTAATAGGCTCGGTAAAAATGCACCCGGCCATCATAAGGTTTGATAGAATCGTACCTGGCCACGTGGAGCTCGGTAAAACCCAACTGATCTGTGATTTAACAATAGGTTCCGCACCCGGCCGACTATAGCGCGACTCAGTAGAGTAAAATAGATACATGTATATAATGCATGATGGACTCATTGGAATCATATTCTGAACCTTTCAGAGTGACGTAAGGTCGGTATTATCCATACACATTACTAGGACTAACGCTTCCTCAAGAATCTTATAAGAATCAGAAAGTACCAACAACACTGATAACATAATAATAAGAGAAGCATCCTCAACATCAATTGTTCTGTAAGATTGGAAATAATATAAATACTGCTAGCTTCTAAGAGTAGAGTATCTTTGCAAGTTCGTTCATTACCTTATATACAATCGGAACCGTGCAAAATAAGGAAAGGGATAGCCTCACATACCTTGTATATACAGCCCAATCTCAAGCCATTCAAATGTCAAGACTCCTTAGTCTACAATAAGAGAAATGACACTATCATTATCGTTAAGCATTGTAACTATATGTATCAACCACAACCTATTTTAAGATGAAACGGACAGCACCTACCCTATTTATATGACTTCATATAAGTCAAAATAATCACCAAACATCCTCAGAAACATCAATAATAATCATATTGAGCCTCCCAAAACAGTCCACCAACCAACAACATTACTACCAAGCCTTTCGATATATATTTCACAAGTTCTAGCTTCATTGACTTAGCTGCAACTTGGAAAATCTTAAATACATGTAGAATAAGAGGTTACTTACCTTTAAATAGAAAGAACAACTCCAATGTGACCTTAATTTTCCACGAAACGCCCCTCCAATGCTGCCACAAGAACAAGGAAGCGAAACTAGCAATCAATTAGGGTTTTCGGCACTAGAATCACTTTAGATGACTTGAATTAACCTAGGATTGATATTAAAAACTTGAGGGAGTATTTACAGAACATAAAAAAAAACACTTAAAACAACCTCCCACGCGAGCTGGAACAACACATAAATCAGCAATAACTAGAAGAACAAGAAACTTACTAGCGCCAGGGGATTTCTGACACTTTATTTGTGTTGTTTGACCTTTATTTGGGTCTTGGATCATGAGAGAATCTTTAGAGAGTGTTTTTAGGGGTTCTAATGTTTGAATATACTGAAAACGAATGACCAAAAACGGGGTTGAGGCATCTTTTATATATCCATATGTCATAAACCGCCTATGTGGGGCCCATATAGAGCTGTTTGTCACAGTCTCGCGAAAATATGAATATCTCTCTACTCCGAGATCGTATCGACGAACGGTTCAATGCGTTGGAAACTAGACTCATAGATCTTTAATTTGATAGATATAGCACACCGTAATTCCAAATAAATAGGGAGAAAATCTAACATTAGACCTAAAGTTTAAGTAAAATTATGAACGTAAGTTGCGACAACTTTTGCCGACTTTTATTTCATAACTCGTTTGACTTCAAGACTTATGATATGGATATGACATGATTCAAATACCTTAAATCACGACCTCTTGAGAATATTAAGCACCTCTAGGTTTAGCCGAAAATACGGGTTACAACATCCTTGATTCGTTTAACTTCTAATACTTGTTAACCAACCTTATACACCCTTATATCATTTAAGACCAATAGGATTAACTTTTTATCATCTCAAAGATAATCCCTTCTCAGATTTACATCGATTAACTTATGGCATAAACTAACGTACATGAATATGGGTTGTAATGCCCTCCCCTCTTAGGAACATTTGTCCTCGAATGTAAGGGTTTATGGGGAGTCTAACTCATCCTGGATTCCAATGGAAATTTATGGCCGAGTTTCCCTATAAAATGGACACTAGCCAAATTTGCAAGCAGTTAAACCCAACGTATGGCCTCATAAGGCTATACAAAGAATTATGGATATGTACATTATATGCATATCACCATTTTGTATTAAGGAAGAGTATTCTCAAGCTACTACTTACCTCATAGAGCCATTTCACCTTCTAATGCATCATGCGTCCCCCTGGCATCCTCGTTACCTTCAATCTGGAACAGGTAAGGGTATTTAGACTTCATCTCCTCTTCTGCTTCCCATGTCATTTCTTCCATGTTCTTGTTCCTCCACAATACTTTGACGGAATCTACATCCTTTGTTCTCATCTTGCGGTCTTGTCGATCTAATATATCCACTGACACTTCTTCATATGATAGATCCTTTGTAACTTGTACATCTTTGATAGGGACGACCGGAGAAGGGTCTCCAATACATTTCCTCAACAGAGATACATGGAATACCGGGTGGACAAATTCCAATTTGGATGGAAATTCTAACTCATAAGAAACCTGTCCAATTTTTGTCACAATCAAAATGAAAGGTTGTTCTCTTGGCCTATCTTTTGCTCCTAGAGATGCTGGTTCGAGATTCGTCGAAGAATTTTATACGGACCAATATACCGTGAACGCAGCTTACCCTTCTTCCCAAAATGCATAACACCCTTCATCGGCGAGATCTTCAAGAAACCCCAATCACCAACCTCAAACTCCAGATCACAACGTCGGACATCGGAACAAGACTTTTACTTGCGTTGCGCCGTCCTCAGTCGCTCTTGTATCACTTTCACCTTCTCAATGTCTTGGTGAATCAAATCTGGCCCATATAATTTTGTTTCACCGACTTTGAACTATCCAAGTGGTGATCTACATCTCCTCCCGTATAGTGCCTCGTATAGGGCCATTTTAATACTAGAATGGTAGCTATTATTGTAGGAAAATTCTATGAGTGGAAGATGGTCATCCCAATTCCCCTTGAAATCTAGAACACATGCTCATAGTATATCTTCAAGTGTCTGAATGGTACGTTCAGCCTGTCTGTCAATCTGTTGATGGAATGCAGTGCTGAGATTCACTTGTGTGCCTAAACCCTTCTGAAAATACCTCCAAAAGTTAGCCGCAAATTGAGCTCCTCGGTCTGATATAATAGATACCGGCACACCATAAAACCTAACAATTTCCTTGATATACAACTTCGCATAATCTTCAGTCGTGTAAGTTGTCTTAACTGGCAGAAAATGGGCACATTTTGTAAGTCGATCAACTATCACCCAGATGGAGTCAAACTTATGATAAGAGCGAGGTAATCCAATAATGAAGTCCATATTAATTACCTCCCATTTCCAGGTCGGAATCTCTATATTCTAAAGCAATCCACTGGGTTTATGATGTTCAATCTTTACTTATTGACAATTAGGACACTAGGCTACAAATTCTGCAAGACTTCTTCATGTTACCCCACCAATACTTCTCATTAAAATCATGATACATCTTTGTTGAGCCGGCATGGATGGAATATCGGGATTGATGAATCCCAATCATAATCTTCTCTCGCAACCCTACCATCTATTCTGATCTCAAAAGCCATGATTTTACACTGTTGAATGCTCTCTCTCAATCATACTAAGGTACGATTTTTTTTATTGTCGTGCTTTTACCTCGGCTACCAAAGATGATTCTGATGTATTCTGTACAGTAACACCTTCATCATCTGAGTCTAACAATGTAATTCCCATATTGGCTAGCTAATGAAGCTCTTTAGTCAACCCCTGTCTACTTGCCTCAGTGTGTACTAAGCTTCCCAATGACTTACGACTAAGATCGTCTGCCAAAATATTGGCTTTACCTGGATGTTACAATAACTCGACATCGTAATCTTTCAGGAATTCAAACCACATACGCTGCCTCAAATTAAACTCCTTCTGCTTGAAGATGTATTATTAACTCTTGTGATATGTGTAAATGTCAACATGGACACTGTATAAGTAGTGTCGCCATATCTTCAAAGCATATATTACTGCAGCCAATTCCAAATCATGGGTCGGGTAATTCTTTTCATGCTTCTTCAATTATCTCGATGCATAAGAAATCACCTTCCCACGTTGCATCAATACGTACCCCAAACCTATACATGAGGCATCACAATATACCACATAACCTTCTGTTCCTTCTGGGAGAGTGAGCATTGGCGCGGATGTCAATCGATTCTTTAGCTCCTGAAATCTTCATTCACAAATGTCAGACCACTGGAACTTAGTAGCTTTCTGTGTTAACTTAGTCAGTGGTGCTGATATAGATGAAAACCCTTCTGCGAATCACCTATAATATCCTGCTAGCCCTAGGAAGTTGCGAACTTCTTATGGCATTGTAGGTATCGGCCAATTCTTTAATGCATCGATCTTTTGAGTGTCGACACTAATACCCTCGTCATATATCACATGGCCAAGGAATGCTACTGAGTTCAGCCAGAATTCACATTTGGAGAGATTAGCATATAACATACGATCCTGAAGCGTTTGTAATACCATACGCAAGTGACCCGCATGTTCCAACTCCGAACGAGAATACACCAAAATGTCATCAATGAATACGATCACGAACACATCAAGATAGGGCTTGAATACAGTATTCATGAGATCCATAAAAGTTGCTGGGGCATTTGTAGCCCGAACGACATCACCAAGAACTCAAAGTGCCCATATCTTGTCCAGAAGGCCGTCTTTGGAATATCCCTCTCCTTAACCCTCGCCTGATGATACCCTGAACGTAAGTCAATCTTGGAGAAATACTTGGCACCCTGGAGTTAGTCAAATAGGTCGTCAATCCTTGGAAGTGGATACTTGTTCTTTATAGTAAACTTATTTAACTGTCAATAATCGATACACATCCTTAACGACCCGTCTTTCTTCCGCACGAACAAGACTGGCGCACCCCAAGGTGAAGTGCTAGGCCTAATGAAGCCCTTATCCAGCAAGTCACTCAACTGCGCCTTTAACTCTCGCAACTCTGTTGGGGCCATCCTGTATGGAGGAATAGATATGGGTTGAGTGTCAGGCAACACATCAATTCTAAACTCAATATCCCTTTCAGGAGGAAGGCCCGGGAGTTCATCTGGGAAAACATATGGAAATTCATTGACCACGGGGATTGATTGTAGAGTAGGCGGCTTCACCTCCGCATCCCTAATGCGAACGAGATGATAAATTTAGCCTTTTGAGATCATATTCCTTGCCTTAATATAGGAAATAAACCTACCTTTTGGCGTAGAAATGTTCCCCTTCCATTCGATGATGGGTTCATCAGGAAATTTAAACCTAACCATCTTCGTACGACAATAAAAATTTGCATAGCATGAGGCCAACCAGTCCATTCCCATTATCACATCGAAATTAACCATTTCTAACTCAAATAAATTCACCGAGGTTTGACGACTACCAATCATTACTTTGAAACCTCTATATACCCTTCAAGCAATCACAGAATCTCCTATCGAAGTAGATACCGCAAGTGGTTTACTTATCAATTCAGGTTCAACGCCAAACTTATTAGCCACAAAGGGTGTAGCATATGATAATGTAGATCCCGGATCAATCAGCGCATATACATCGTAAGAAAACACAGAAAATATACATGTAACAACATCCGGAGATGACTCGAGATCCTGTCGACCTAGTAGAGCATAGGTTCGATTTTGAGAACCACTCGAACTCGGCACTGCACCTCTACCTCTACCAGGAATTGTCGACTGCAGAAAACCACGTGCTAGAGGTCGAACTGATGAGGAAGAACTAGACACTGATCCAAATGGCTGAGCTATACCACCACCTCCTCTGTTAGGAGAATCCCGTATGATATTGCCAGGTTGTTCGCAAGAATAGCACGAATCAGAACCTTGACAGCACGGTCCAAAGTGGGCCTTGCCGCACTGATCACAACGGGGTGTTGGGGGTCTTGTCTGACTAGTATCCCTTTGATATTGCGATTCTAATGCCCGCAAACTCTGACCTTGACCAGAATAGGTAAATCGATCATACCGAGGCCTCTAAAATTATGGAGGAGCACTAGCTACAGGTGGCACCGAACTCCTCAAAGACTGGGGCCTGGCACTGCCTCTGAAGTCATCAGAATACCCTACAAATCTCTCCCTCTTATGATGGCTCCTATCCTGCTCCCTATCTGCCCTTTGCTGGCGCTTACGATCCTCTAGGGTCTGGGCATAAGCCTGAATTCGGGAATATCCATCCCTCCACCAAGGAAGCTGTTGTGCACTTTTTTGTCTTATGTGGTCCCAACCTATTCATGAACAGATGCACCCTATCGCTCATCTCGGCCACCATATGGGGAGCATAACTTGCTATAGAATCAAACTGCATACTATACTCTCGCACACTTATATTACCTTGTCTAAGGTTCAAGAACTTATCAGCTCTAGCTCATCGTATCTCAACTGGCAAGTAGTGATGAAGAAAGGCCTCAGAAAATTCCTTCCACATAGTTGGAGGAGCATTCGGACCCCTGGATCTCTCCCAACTATCATACCAGAAAATGTCTAAATCCTGTAACCGATAAGAAGCCAACTCCACTGCCTCTGTATCACTAGCATGTATAACCCGCAGTGTACGATGAACCTGATCAATAAAAGTCTGCGGGTCCTTCTTGGGGTCTGATCCGGTAAGCACTGGAGGGTCTAGATGAATAAAATCACAAACTCTTGTACTAACCGGTTTATCAACAGCACCGGTATTCTGCCTCTAAGCCTGAGCAGCTACCAAGCTAGCCAAAAGCAATTACATACTATAAACATCAGTATAAGAAACCAATCTAAATTACAAAATCATGGCTTTAACAGGGAATCAGGAAATCGCCCCAAAAATTCAACCTGGGCCCACGTCTCGGAATCAGATTAAAGTCACAAAATACGAATACCCATTCGATATCGAGTTCACCCATACCAATATTACTCAGATCCGATATGAAATTGACACTCAAACCCCCAAGTTAAACTGTCCAAATCCCTAGCCTCAAACTCCCAAATTCCACCTTAAACACAGACAAACTAGGAGGGAAATTCAATAGGAAAACAAGATTATTGATTAAAAATGATCACAAGTAGATTACATCAAGAAACCCCTCGAAAATCCTCTCAAAAATTGCCTTAGACCGAGTTTGCGAAGTTCACAATGAGAGAAATTACGAAACCCTTATGTTTTTAACTCTGCCCAGTTAAACTACTTCTGCGGTCCACTTAGCCGTATCTACGGCTAATTACGCTTCTACAGAGCTTAGTCCTCTTCTTCGGACACGCTTCTGCAGACACGCTTCTGCGAGGAGTTGTCTGCTTCTGCAAAACTGCCTCACCAAGGGCCCTTGCACTTCTGCAATCAAACTTCCTCAGGTGCGACCCGCTTCCGTGGTCTACCTGCCCGCTTCTGCGAACACAGCCCCAGCCCACGCCTGGACGCATCTACGATGGACAACTCATTTTTTCGAACTCGCACCTGCAATGAGTTATGCATATGTGATTACACCAGCAGCTCCCAACTTCAGAAATTCTCTAAGTTCCAAACTTGATCCATTAACCACCCGAAATCCATCCGAGGCCCTCGGGACCTCAACAAATTTACCAACAAGTCCTAAAAAATAATACAAACTTATTCGAGCCCTCTAATTACATCGAAAACATGAACCGCACCCCAATTCAAGTCTATTGAAACTAAGGAAATTCTAACTTCCACAACCAATGTCGAAACCTATCGAATCATGTTCAATTGACCTCAAATTTTGTACACAAGTTATATTTGACATTATACCTAATCCAACTTCATAATTTGAATCCAACCCCGATATCAAAAAGTCCACCCCGGCCAAACTTTCCAAAAATTATCGAATTTTCCAACTTTCGCTAATTAACGCCGAAATGACCTACGGACCTCCAAATCAACATTCGGACACGCGCCCAAGATCAAAATCACCCTGCAGAGCTATTGGAACCATCGAAACCCCATTCTGAATTCGTCTTCACTCAATTCAAACTACGATCAATTCCTACGACTTAAGTTTCCATATTAGGGACTATGTGTCCCATATGAATCCGAAACCAAAAACCAAACCTCGTGGAGAGCCATATAACTATATAATGAGATAGAGGAAGAATTAAATAGGGGTTCGAGGCTAATACTCTCAAAACAATATGCCGAGTTATTACAAGTTTCTTCAAACATTATGATGTTGCAACAAGACATGAAAAGGTTTTAATGGGAAATCATGACACCGCCAAGGTATTTGTAAAAGGAACAATTTAATTACAATTCACTTCAGTAAAGAAGTTGATTTTAATTAATGTTCATCATGTAAATCATGTACCTGATGTTAGGAAGAAATTAATTTATGCAAGTTTATTATGTAAGAAAGGCCTCAAAATTGTTATAGAGGCAGAAAAGATTATTTTCTCTAATAATGGTGTATTTTAAGGACAAGGCTAATCTTGTGAGGGCATGTTCAAATTAAGTATTTAAAAAAATTGAAGTTTCTGCTGATATGATTGTCACAACCCAAAATCCAACTAGTGTGATGGCACCTAACCTAACCCGCTAGGTAAGTCAATTAAAAACTATCCAAATTAATGAGATTTTTCAAGAAAGAAAATGATAATAAAACTGCTTTTATACAAGAATTCCCAATGAATGGTATTACAAATCATGAGCTTCTCAGATTTAGAGTTTACAAAGATAGTATGAAATAAAGATATCATTTGTCTGAATATACATAAACAGATTTTCACAAGTCTAGGCTACCATGAATAAGAGGCAGTTGTAACTGGAACACAGGTACGTCTTCAATGCTAGTTCCCACCATACACAACAACGTCAGCATCCAGGCTGCAGCAAGGTGCAGAATTGTAGCATGAGTACAACCGACCCCATGTACTCAATAAGTAACAAATCTAACCTTAGATTGAAAGTAGTGACGAGTTGGAACAGAGGTCGGAGTCCAACACCAATAGCCAACAACAGTTCATAACAAAATAATAATAATGTTACAAGAAACATACTCAGATATAAGATTCTCAACTCGTTCACAGTTCGGAAAAATAGGCATGCTTTTCGAGTATATCAGTGAAAATCCAAATTCTTTTACCGAAATCACCAAAATATGAGTAGGTTTGTAAAACTGTGATTTTTCCCAAAACTTTTCAACAACAGACAAGATGTTTCATTATCAAATGGTGTGAGGAAAATACATATATACGCCTACATGTCAATGTATATGAGAAGTCATGAATGACGTGATACCGTACAACATGAGGAAAATGCATCTCTATGCCTGTATGTCAAGTGTGCATGTCAAATGCGATGCAACTTAATGATAAAACCATATGCATACTCTCAGAGTATCAATTCGCTCGGTCCTCCCAGTAACTCAGTCCTCATAGTCACTCAATCTTCCCAATCGTTCGGCACTCGCACTCAGTAGGTACCTGTGCTCACTGGGAGTATGTACAAACTCCGGAGGGGCTCCTTCAGCCCAAGCACTATAATAAGCCAATCATGGCATGAGTCAATAAAATCTGCTTCAGCGTGTAGCTCGCTCCCATCATAAATCAATATCCTCACAATTAGGCCTTCGACCTCGCTCAGTCATCAATCTCTCTAGTTTCTTAGGCTCACAATGTCATGAAAATCAGCCCAAAAATGATGATGTGATGTATCAATAAATGGTGACAGAGACTGAGATATGATATAAAAATAAGTGCGTATGACTGAGTATGTAATTGCAATGTAAGAAAATAACTCAACAACAGAAATGACCTCGGTGGGTCTCAACAGAACAAGCATGTAGCCTAGACATGGACTCTAACATGAATCGCAGCTCAAAAGCTCTAGTACGTAGAGATTTCATGGTTACAGATAAGATCAAGTAACTACACAGTACCACATAAATAACAGGATCACAATTCACACGGTGCACGCCCATATGCACGTCACCTAGCATCTGCGTCACCTCAACACCAAGCACATAACACGTAATTCGGAGTTTCATACCATCATCACCAAGTTTAGAAGTGTTACTTACCTCGAACAAGCCAAATCCAATACCGAGCAAGCCAAACGACGCCCTAAAATGCCATCATGCACGTACCGACCTCTGAACGGCTCAAAACTAGCCAAAAGAAACTCAAATAGATCAATTAATGCCTAAGGAAATAATTCCAAATGATAAAGGTCGAATCTTTAATCAAAAGCCCAAAATTGGCCAAAGAGTCAAACCTGGGCCCGCGCCTCGGAACCCGATGAAACTTATAAAATCAGGAAAATTACGAGTCCAACCATACTAGTTTCACTCAAAACTAACTCCGAATCGATGTTCAAAACTTGAAAATTCGCTCTATGAAACTTTAGCCAAAAAATCCCAATTTCTCTTTTGTAACCCTCAATCAAATACCGAAAACAAAGATAGATTCATGATATAAAATCAAAATGAGTAGAGAATATTTACCCCCAATCCATATGGTGAAAATCTCTTCAAAAAATCGTCTCAATCCAAACTCCATAGCTGCAAATATGCAAAAATGTCTGAAACCATCGAATAGAGTACTTTATACACTGTTCCAGAGGTACCCTTCACGATCGCGGTCAAAAACCTCAAGATATCGATTACAAAAATTTTCAGGACAATTTTTACCCCATGCGATCGCGGCCATTTTCCCCCAATCGCGATGAACAAACTTCCATCTAACCCTTCCCAAATCTTCTCAGACAGCCTGTAGTGTATTAGCCATAACTTTTTGTACAAATCTCTAAATGACAAATGGTATGATTTTATGAAAACTAGACTCAAAGGATGGCTTTTATTTTTGGATCACCTCCAAATTCCTTATTTCAAGTTATGAGCTTCCAAAGTCGGGTCAGTGCAGCAGAGATTTTTTTTCTATGCGATCACGGGAAAGCTTCCGCGATCGCGATTTACATCTCCATTTTTCTTATTTTACACTTTGCTAATGTGACCAAATCCACGCGATCGCAATGTACACCCCTGTAGCAAAAAACCAGCAACTAATAATGGCCTAAAATGGGTCCCAAACTCACCTAAGCCCCTCAGAACTCCGTCCGAACATACCAACAAGTACCATAACATAAAACGGATCTACTCGAGGCCTAAAATTCGTCAATCAAGATCAATCTCTTAAGTTCATAAACTTCAAACTTAGAACCAAGCGTCCTATTCAAGCCTAACCAATCCGGAATGAACCCGAATTTTGCATACAAGTTCCAAATGACATACCGAATCTATTCCAACTCCAAAAACAACAATTTGAACCCGATACATTAAAGTCAACACTCGGTCAAACTTATGAACATTCCAAACCTTCAAATTTTTAACTTTCGCCAATGAGTGTCGAAATCTTCTAGAAATATCTAAATGCAAATCCTGGGCATACGACCAAGTCTAAAATCACCATCCGGACCTAACGAAACCATCAAAACTTTGATCTGAGGTCAAATACTCAAAATTCAAACTTGGTCAACTCTTCCAACTTAAAGCTTCCTATTTAAGAATCATTCTTCCAAACTAATTTCGAATTGCTCGAAAACCGAAATCGACGATACACACAAGTCATACTACATCGTACGGAGATAATTATACCCCAGACCACTGAGCAAAGTGAAAATGCTTAAAATGAGTGTTCAAGTCGTTACAATGATTGAGTCATCTATTAATTTATGGCATGCTAGACTTTCACATGTTAATTTTTTATATGTTAAGTTTATGTCTAAAAATAAATTAATTCCTAGTATTGTGAATAATGATAAAAAAATATGAAATATGCATACAAGCTAAGATGACTAAGAAATCATTTCCAAAGAATGAAAGAACAAGTAATCTATTTGAACTTGTGCATTCTGATATATGTGAATTGAATGGTCATTTAACTAGAGGTGGAAATAGATGCTCTATTACTTTTATAGATGATCATTCTAGATATATACATGTTTACTTAATGAAAACAAAAGATCAAGAATTTGATATGTTTAAGAGTTACAAAGCATTAGTTGAAAATCAATTGAAAAAGAAGATTAAATTCCTACGTAATGATTAAGGAGGGGACCATCTTTCCAATGAATTTTCTGTATTTTGTGAAGAAAATTTGATTCACCAAGTTAGTGAACCGTATATCCCACAACAAAATGGTCTTTCTGAAAGAAAAAATAGAACGTTGGTAGATATGGTTAATGCAATACTTTAACATGCAAAATTACCAACGAATTTTTGGGCGAAGCTTTGTTAACGTCTTGTTTTGTGCACAATAGAGTACCTTCAAATAAGTTTAAAGTTTCACCACATGAATTATGGAGAGGAATAAATACTAACTTAAATTTCTTTAGGGTATTGGGTTTGTTAGCCTATTATAGAATTCCAGATCCTAAAAGAACTAAGTTAGGACCTAGAGGAATTAAAAGCATATTTGTAGGATATGCTGAGAACTCAAAGGCATAAACATTATTGGACAATGAGTCAAAATATATTGTGGAATATAAAGATGTTGAGTTCTTGGAAATAAACTTTATTGGTGATTCTAATAATTCACACGAGGATACAGAAATTACTAAACAAGATGGTAATGCAGCAAGCATTGGTGATACTGCAGTGGCTCAAGAAAATTATGCAGAACCTAGTTTTTCTTCTAAAAATAAAAGAAATGCAATTGAATCTCCTGTAGAACCAAGGAAAATTCAAAGAGCTAGCAAAGAAAAGAATATAAGTTCTGATTTTATTTCTTCTCAAGCACTAGTCTTTTTGGTAGAAGAAAGTAGAGATGAAGTATTAAATAAAATACCCATTATTTTAAATTTAGAAGAGGATCCCAAAACCTATGGTGAGGCTATGGCTTCACGGGATTCTGCTTTCTGAAAAGAAGCTATAAATGACGAAATGGATTCTTTTTTATCAAACGGTACATGGGTATTGGAAGATTTACCTTCTAATACTAAACCTATTGGGTGTAAATGGGGTTTTAGAAGAAAATACAACACTAATGATTCTCTACAAACTTTTAAAGCTAGACTAGTAGCCAAACTTTTATGCTCATGTGGCCATTCTTACCTCAATAAGGGTATTGTTTTCTTTGGCATCAATATGTAATCTAAATGTCCATCAAATGGATATTAAGACGACATTCTTAAATAGTGATCTTGATGAAGAAGTTTATATGGAGCAACCCGAAGGATTTGTGCTTTCTGGAAATGAGAAGAAAGTTTGTAAATTAATTAAGTCATTTTATGGATTAAAACAACCTCCAAAATAATGGCATGAAAAATTTGATAGTGTTATGTTATCAAATGGTTTAAACATAACGAAACAGATAAATGCATTTATTCAAAATTCATAAAAGATTATGGAGTGATAGTATGTATTCATGTTGATGACATGCTAATTATAGGAACTAACATGCAAGGAATAAATGATACTAAGAAGTATTTAACTTCTCAATTTAAAATGAAAGATTTGGGAGAAGTTGACACTATCTTAGATGTTAAAGTTAAAAGACATAGTGGGTGTTTTACCTTATGTCAGTCTCACTATATTGACAAGGTTCTTTTCAAATTGAATTATTTGGGTATTAAAGAATTTAATACTCCATTTGATGCTTCTAGCAAGATGGTTGAGAATCCAGGAAGATTTGTTAGTTAATTAGGCTATACTAGTGCAAATGGTAGTTTAATGTATATTATGCACAGCACTAGGCCAGATATTGCCTTTGCGGTTTGTAAATTATCAAGATATACTCATAATCCAAGTGGTGATCACTGGAAAGATATAGTGATAATACTTGGTTATCTAAAAAGGACAAAAAATTTTGCCTTGTATTATAACAGATTTCCTTCAGTGTTAGAAGGATATTGTGATGCTAGTTTGATAACTAGTGTTGGTGATAGCAAGTCAACCTCTGGATGAATATTCACTTTAGGTGGAAGAGAAATTTCATGAGCCTCTAAGAAACAGATGTGTATTACTCATTCCACAATGGAATCTGAGTTTATTGCTTTAGCATCTGCGGGAAGAGAGGCAGAATTGCTTAGAAATCTATTGTTAGATATAGAGTTGTGGCCACAACCAATGCCAGTTGTTCTCTTATACTGTGATAGTGAAGCAACTATGTTTAAGGCATTTAGCAAAACATATAATGGAAAATCTAGACATATTGCGTTAAGACATGAGTACATAAGACAACTAATTTCGGATGGAATTATTACTGTTGTGTATGTCAAGTCTAAAAATAACCTTGCTGAACCATTCACTGAAGGACTCACGAGGGATATGATAATAAGCACAATGAGTGCTATGGGTCTAAGGTAATTTAAATTTGTCACTAGTAATGGGAACCTGACCTTTCTTATTGTTTAACAATATTAAAGATTTAAAAGGTAATAACAAGTTATAGTTATGACGGATAACATGTACTGGAAATCAGTACCTAGGAAAAGGAGGGTAAGTACAGAAATACTCTTAATGAAGAGAGAGTTCAGTTTAAGAACTAAAGAAATTCATGTTAAGTACTTTGTTAAATCTTCACCTAGGTAAACACAAGAAGTGGTGCCGCTTCGATCAAAGTTTGGGATAAAAAATTTGATAAGTGTTTATGAATTCAGGAAGTAGCACAAGGCCATAATTGGGTGCTAAAACTCACAGTGAACAAATTGTGGAGTTGGTATGACTTATATGTATAAAGCTTTTTCGTCTTGTAAAATAAGAATTGTGGTTTAATAGAACTTAATCTAACCATCAACTTTGACAAGATCTTGAATAGTTTATAAAAGTAGTAGGTTTAAATCGAAAGATACCTACTATACGCATGAATCTTATAAACAACAGCAATCACTAACTAAGTTGGGGGATTGTAGATTAGTTAGTGGTTGATGGGAATATTTGAGAAGAGGTTGTTTTGTCCCTCATTGAAAAAAGGAAGAAGTATTTAAAAGCACTTCTTTGTCTTATATGGTTTGAATATTTTGAAGGTGTTTTGGAGGAAAACTAAAATTTGACTATATTATTAATATTTATGATTGGGCACTTGGGGAAATTGGGCCTTGGGCCAATTCAAATAATCCTAAATTTACTTTTTAGGTCACCTATTAATTTTGTTATTTAAAAAAGATGTTTTAATTATTAAAACATTTTAACAGTTTACTAATTTTTGAAAAGGTGACTATTGGTTTTAAAAAGGTTCTTGTTGGCAAAGGTTGAGTCTGTTAATCCTAACAGACACCTAAAAGGGTTTATAAATACCTTCATTCCTCTCCAAAACGAAAATCATCAGAAAGCAATAGTTTTCCCTCTTCTTCACTTTCTGCTATCTACAATTTACAAAGTTTGTTCAAGTGAAAATTTGAATTAATTGCTAGTACTCGAATTCCAGAGACTTTGTAGAATCCTAGAGAAACTCTGTCATAATCCTTGCAGCAACGAAATTGGAAGGCTTAAATTTCTTAAGGACAGTGATTACACTATAAAAGTCTAATTATTTCGTCCTCATATTCTGTTATTTTTTCTAACAAGAACGTGGGAGTTAAAGCTCGGTTTTAGGGGGAAGCTGGTTATGGGAAAAGAGTTATTTGTTTTAGATACACGCTTCAAGTTTGCCAAGTTTTTCAAATTTCAAAATGACGTCGAGCAAACTTAAGCATGATCTTGAGCCGAAAATAATAAGAAAAAAATAAGGGTTCAAGAAACAAAAATAAACACTTATACAGGTTGGGCTAACTAATTCTTCCAAAAAATAATTACACTCAGACTTAAGAGTATATATTGTATGTTTAAAAGAGAGAACGATGTTTTTATCGATGTTCGTAGTTGTTCATTACACACAACCTCTGACCCACATATTAGTCAAAATACATAGTTTACCTATTAAGTTTACACCGAAATCTCTGTTACACACTTTTTTTCACGAGTAATCTTTTACACATTCAACCTTTTAAAAGTGTGTCGAAAACACACATTTTTTATTATGTGTCACTCGCATGTTATTCGAACATAAGACGAGTGGATAATTCAAATTTTGTGTCTAAAGGCTCATTTTGACAACGCTTGTATAGCCTTTTCATATTTTTATTTTTCTAAATCATTTTCTTCATTTTTAGAATTAAAAATTCACCATTCTTTTCCATCTTTTTTCATTACTGCACCATATATCGCCTTCTTCTACCACCATACCACCAAATATTTTTTCTAATTTTTAAAGGAGGATAAAAAGAAATCAGAGTTTCATATTCAACATAGGAATCGCTGAATGACGGTGTCACGGTTGAGCTACCTAGGTGGCCAAATGCTGAAGGGAAAATTTGTGAAGTTCTTCATATGTGTATCGCGAGAATTTCTGGGTTCTAATGGATTTGTAGAGTTTCTTCCATTTCGGCCATTGATGGGTTGGAAATTTTGGGTTCTTGGTTCTTTTTTGTTCTTACTGTTGCTGGTGTAACCAATTTCGGTACCCCAAACTATATAATCGGTTGGTCAATTTGAAAGAAGGAAGATATAAATACAAGGAATTTTAGGAAAAATATTTAATTGGCAGTGTTGATAGAAATTGATTGTTATCCTAATAATTTGAAAACTAAAATTAAAAATAAAGGTTCATGATTGCTAGTACAAATTTACTCACTTTGGGTGGTGGGGGGAAGGGGGCTGCCATGGTGGTACAACTTTGGGGAAGATGAAGAAGATGCATATAATTGTAAATTTAAGTTTTTTGAAGTCAATAGCACGTGTCACGTTACTATTGGTGCGTGAATACACTTGATGAGAAAAAAGTGATCAAGTACTGAAGAGGTGTGTTTTCGACACACTTTTAAAAGGTTGGATGTGTAAAGAATTATCCGTAAAAAAAAGTATGTAATAAAGATTTCGGTACAAGTTTGATGGGTAAACTATGTATAGAAAATACACTTTTAAAAGGTTGGGTGTGTAAAGGATTATCCGTAAAAAAAAGTGTATAATAAAGATTTTGGTGCAAGTTAGATGAATAAACTATGTATTTTGCCCATATATTATGCTTTATTTTCTTAATTTCCCTTTGTACTAGATCTACAACATATGGTCAGATCCTACCATCTATTCTAGCTAAGTGATAGTCTTTTTTTTTGTTTTTTCTTTTCTTTTCCATTTTTCTTTCTTGGAAAAATACATAATGTGTTCATGTAGTTGTCCAAAAAGTTTAATATACATTGATACTTTACGGGCGACCTAATACTTCCTATTCTTATTTTTAGTAAAACTAATATTATCCTAAAAACCGATGTGGCAAAAAATAAATAACAAAAAAAAAAAGGCGTGATGGAGTCCAAACTCAAGCTCAAAATAAAAAACAAAAGAATAAAAGAATTTAAAAAATGTTTATTCTACAACCACAATCGATTCTCCATCTTCATACTCAGAGGCGAACCCATATGTACGGGTGAGGGATTACCAGACCCCGTAAACTTCGGTTATTACTAAAACTTCAGCCCGTAAAGTAGTTGGCACCGTCAATATTAAAAGTATTTAGGAAGCATTAGTTGAGTAGAATAATGTGCTCCCGTCGCATAAAAATTCTAAGTCCGCCTCCGTTCATAACCCTCTTCATCCACCCCTTTTCCTCTTCTTCTCCTTGCAACTTCAAAACCAGAAGCTCCTAATGTCCATCTTCTTCTCATCCTTTAAATTATATTTACTTAGATACAAACCCAAATACCAAAACCAAAAAATTTCCAGAAAAAAAAAGCCTTAATTCATCTTTTTCTTAAAAACAAATCCGTTAAACACCATTCAAAAAAGGTAGCCACAGTATCAACTGGAAACAAGAGATTTCCTCTCGAAAATTGATGGTTTTTAAGACAAAATCAAAAGAGACAATGGCTTTTTTATGTTTATTTGAAAATTGAACAAATCAAAAGCAAAGTAATTTCTTATATGAATGCTATGAGCATTTTAAAGCTATCCTTATTGAACAAGCTACAGTAACAATTGAATGTTCATTTTTAATTGGGAAACATAAACAAGTGTCCCAAATAAATCTCTAACTTACCAATATTTAGCCGTTAGTCATAGATTTTTCAAAATTAGCCAACAAAAATTAAAAAATCAAATAAATAAGGTTGTTTCTCTCAAAGAATCACATGTAAAAATCACCTTCTATATTTTTAAGCATGATTAGCAACATTAAATGCAAGACGGAAAGAAAAGTTTATGGATGAGGTAGCAAATAAGGTGATGAAATACAAAAAAAAAAATACAATATTCCAAAAATCTAAGCAAAAAAGGAACTTTTTCAATGGGTATAGTTGAAATTCATTGAAAATATATAGATAAGTCAATATACAAAATTTGAAAAAAATTAGAGGTGATTTGGACTGGTTTTGTATCAAAATTCGTAATTAAATCGAGTTCAAAAAAAATCTTCTGCAACACATGTATCATGCATGTATCTCACACACAGGTATATATGGATATACATGTGATGCACAATTGATACAAATATGATACATGTGTGATACACAAATGATACATTGTATGATACACATATCATTTTTTTCATGTTCAGTTTTGTACTTCGAATTTTAAATTCAAACCGCCTCAAAACTTCACCAAATTATCCCAAAACTGAGATTCAAGCTCCTTAAGTTGTACTCAATTTATTCTAATAATACTCACTGAAAACAAAACAAAAATTTAATATTTTTTTTGCTACAAATAGCTGATTGGCTAATATTTGACTAATATTAATAATATTTTATAAATTAACCAATTTTTATAATGAGCTACTTATAAATGGATATAACTGATAGTTTCTCTTTTTAATTTTATTTTTGCATCTGAGGCTTCTGCTCTACTGGAAAAGAGCACGAAAAATCCATCAAATCCAATATTGCTCCTATGGTGTGGTAGTAACGGTAGTGGTGCTGTGGCAGCAATGGTTTTGATTTTGGGGTTACCAAGAAGAAATAATATGGTGTCATGGAAAAGATATATTGTTTCCGTTTTAATATAGATGAGATAATTTGATTCGGCACAAAGCTTAAGATTTTTTTTTTTTTTTTTGACACTTATGGTTTTAAAAAGTTATGGAGTAAAAGCTTTTTGCAACCATAATATTTGTATGATTATAAAAATTTCTTATTAAAAATAAATAATTAAAATAAAAAATATAAAGTTAAATTATTTTTAATCATAAAAATTATCATCTTTTATAAACGGACTAACAAGACAAATTTGTCATCTGAATAGAAAGAGAGAGTACTACTTTTTTTTTTTAGAATTTGACATAATATTGATGTGAGCGGGCGTAAAGCACCTCCCCTCACGTGACTAACTATTTATATGTTAGGAGGTGTTACTTCCACCAAAAATAAAGATAGGGTATTAGGTCGCCCTTAAAAAAACTAATATAACTGATTTTCTTGGGCAACTACATGTGATAACTTACGTATTTTTCCTTTCATTCTTTTTTCCTTTCCTTTTGAATGGGGAAGACAATGAGAGTAACTATACGTAGATAAATCAGAAAAGAACATTTGCAAAAGAATCTTGAATGGAAAGCAGGGAAGAACAACAATTTCTCACTGACTCTGCACTTCCTTCTTCTATGTTTTTCAGCCTTTTTTGTTCCTTGTTGAAAAGGTGTATCTCTGAGCACGCTCAATTCTAGTCCTAAAAAGAATAAACGGCGGCTGCAAATATAATCCAGTCCAAAATTCCAGAATCAAATCTCAAAGAGAACTAAGGTTAGTTATAACTGTTCACTATCACCAAGAACACAAGCTTGAACAATTCCTAAGTTATAAATATTAAGATTCATATGTCTAACTAATTAACTAACAAATTAAATGAGTGAATTAACAACTAAAGATACTAAGGGTTGGAGGTAAGATTAAGGAGTTCTAGAGTTATGATTTTCCCAATTGTCGAAATCCTTCCCGCTACGTCTCCTATAATTTCTCCTAATTATTCTCTACTGATCGTGAGCACTTTAGGTGTCGTAATTCTCTCCCGAGCAACTACCACAACTTGCTAGACATATTCTCCCGAATTACGCTAGCTGATACAATCTTACCGCTCACTATAACCACGTCAAGGTTTGTTATTTCTAAACCTACTTTTAAACCCGTCGTATTGATTACTCATATACGTTAGGAGTGACGTTGTTCAACAACTACCTAAATATGTACCATTTTCCAAGCAATACATAATAAATAGGAACAATCAATTGATGGTCATTCAATCAACAAAAATAAGCACGCAGTTGAACAAGTAAAGATATTCAAAAGCTAAATTATATTCAAACTTAACAAGAATTCATCATCCAAAAGGTTCCATCAAAACCCTAAATAACAAATTAGCTATTAATAATAGTATGTAAAACTACAATACTAGAATTCATAACCAATAATGGAAATAGAGGAAGAAAGAGAGAAAAACGTGAAGTTGAATCCTTCTCCTTGCTCCAAGTGTGTTCTTGCCTTCAAAGGTGTTGTGTAACCCTAAAGTAGTGTCTCCCCCTCCAAAATTTGTGTTTTAGGATGTATTTATTTCACTTAGGGTTGATGAGGGGTGGAATTTTTCAATCCAACTTCGGATGGGAGAAGCTGGGAATCTGCGTCTGCCTCCACGCGTCGCGTGCCCATGGACGTGGATTCAGCTGTTGAAATTCTTCCACTCCGCGAGGCGATCCGTGCCTTTGCTTCACTTCGCTATTTTGTGCCTTCACTTTTCTCCTTTTTCACATTTGTTTTCGTGCCACGCACGAGAATAGACGAGCTCCCAATCCTTTCGTTTTCTCCTTTTTACAATAATTTGATATCTTTTGCCCCATTATCATTCAAGCTCAGTCCACCAAATAAGAATCACATAATGAGTATTTTCACTTCAAAAACTATGTAAACTCCCATGACTCACACAAAAATTAATATGAAAATATACTCAAAAATATGCACTTTTCATCATTTATCACCACCCCATACTTAAACTCTTGCTCGTCCTCGGGCAACTTAAAATTAAGCGCATATGCAAGAAACACCTTTCAAAATATACTCAAGCATCACCCCAATAACAGTGGTTTATATCAACGCTTAGAACCCAACATATGCATTCTTCATACATTTCCTCAAGTTTTAAACTCATGCAAAGATTATTTGAAATATTTGTGTGACACTTCTAACATCCTAGCCTCAAAAATTGACTCCTCTACATTCCTCTTTGTGGCTTGCTTCTTGTGCAAACTAAAGATACGATTTCCTTACCAATCCATTGTAAAGCATGTGCCTTCACCAATAAAACAAAGAGAGTAATAAGTATGCACACTCAAATATGAATCCAAGTATAATTTAAGGACTCACATAATGAAAGAAGTCACTCACTCTCGCAAATAAACTCTCGTGTCCCCAAATCTCGTACCATAGTATTGTCTGTAATGTAAGTATCTACTAATTTAAGCTCGCAAAGTCAAGGATCAATTAGGTTTTTATTGGTGGTAATGTAGGCTAAGGGACGGGTAAGATAGATATGGATAATAGTGAATAACCCTCCTAAGAACTTTTAATACAATACACTTTAACTTTTAAGCACATCCTTTTCATGACCACTCAACATATCGCTACGACACCATAAATAACAGCCCATTGACTTTAAGTACGTCTACATAAGAAGTAGCACATATCAAAGTGTATTGGATATTTTTTTAATTTTGTACTTTTTTTGTTCAAATCTTTCAACACCCTCCATAAATTGGTATTTCCCTCTAGTAGCTCTCTATATTCACATATGCATTTTGGCCTTTTAATGGTTTCACTCAAAAACTGTCCAATCTCTTTTCTTTCATTTCTAGCGACTTAAGTGCTTTCGAAGGTAAAGGTTCAACACGATTTAATTAAGAACAAAAGAGATTCGTCTTGGAATGTGGGTACCAAAGAAAAGGTTTACAGACTCAAAAGGGCCAACAAAGGATAATATTTTGTATTTTTTTAGACTGTAAACCCTCAAGAAAACTGTCTAGGAGGTCCATTGTCGGGAAAGTCCAAAACTTTTTGAGAATTCTACCTACAAGAAAAAACTACTAACCGGTTCAAAGAGTCATTCCTTGGAAAAGAACCGTGACCATAAGAAAACCAAGGGGGATTATTTCTACCTAATTTTATTTATTTTTTATTTTTTATTTTTTTCAACACACATAAAATAACACAACTAAAATAGCATAGAAAATCACCAAACAGTCTCTTCACCCCACACTTAAAATTATGTATTGTCCCCAATGCATATTCATAAATACAATAAAGTAAAAAAAAACTCCCTCGTAGGCCAAAGACCGAAACATTAGCACCTCATGGGGTACTCGAACTTCTCCCAGACTTGGTTCTTTGTGCGGGCACCCTACACTTAGTTCTAACCATCTCACTTGCATTTGCTTTCTTCCAATGGCTTTGCTTCCAATTCTCCTAGAAAATAAAAAATGACACAACAAAAATAATACAACAAAATAACATAAAGAAATTAAAAATAAAAAAGCAGTAAAGTTTGGTCGCCTCCCAACAAACGCTTGATTTAACGTTACGGCACGACGCGAATCATTTTTTGCCTCCACCTTGAGCATATGAATTGAACCCCAAGTTTTGCTTCAAGTTTATGATATGCTCATGGGGCGGTTTAAATTCTTGCGAGCCAAAAATTAAATAAATTCTCATGCACTTTTTGGCTCTCCACCGTGGAGAGTCACCTTGCATAGACGACCTTGAAAATTTCAAAATATAAGGCTCATCTACCTCTTCCCTGGACTCCGTTTTATGCTCGTAAAGATCCATTACCATTTTGCCGACCGAACATAACATAGAGAAGTGTTTAGAATGAGGTCCAACGCGATCAAATACATGAACTTCAAGATTTTCGACATCCTCAAAACCAATCACACTAGAGTCAACTAAATTTGTATACTCATTGTCCTTGGTTGACTCTAGTATTACTTCTTCAACATCGGCATCCTCAAATTCTAGTTTGTTAGAGTGTTGGTGTTCTACTTTGGACCCCTCCATTGGAACCTTAATTTCCCTCTCTAATGCACATTGCTCCTGACTACTATCCATAATATTAACATGTTGAGCATTAAAAGTGTTTACCTTAAAAATGGTAATTATAATTATATTTGATTTTGTGGTTCTAAAAATACTTGATCTATTTTAATATCGGTTGTTTAGTCAATAAACGCTAAGTGAGAAGTAAGAAAATGAGATAAGAGCGAAGGATAGTGAGATTGTGCAAACCGAGCAGTTGAGAGATGGGGTCTCGAGCTTGGTCGAAATAGACTCGAGGTCGATCTCGAGAGCTTGAAAGGGGGCGGTCGACGATGATACAACAATATCGAAGGCCTCAAAGATGGCTTCTTTATGATCAGTAACGAGAAATAAATGAAGAACAATTAATAAACACAATAAATGAAAGGTAATAAATCAATGGAACAATTGTAGAGAATGTTCTTGTTCTTGTATTGAATATCATGTGTGTTACAAACAAGTGTTCCCTTTATATATGAGGGAGAATTCCAACATAGTACATGTGCAATTATTAAAAATATAGACGGCTGGTACATCCATTTAATGTCACGGTACGGGCTTGTACTATTTTGCGTCCTTAGTCAGCTTTAACCACGTGCCTTTTGGGGATTTCACGCTTTTTCATGATGGTCTTCAATTTAAACCGCCTCGAGGTCGAGAATCCTCAACATGCCTCCTCGATGCCAATACTCGAGTCGCTTCGGGCCTTCTGAGTGTCGTAATGATCATAAATTGCGCTCTCTGATTTTAGCCGTATACAGATAGTCCCCGTGTTTCTTAGAATGAAGTGATAAAAAACGGTCTTGAATTATTTCCTCTTCGATATCCCTATTATGACGTCAGTCTCATCAGAGTATTAAATGACGTGACATAAAAAGTTATGCAGAAGTCGCCGTCGGCACGATTCTCGAGAAGCCCACGAACCACTATTGGTTCAACCTTTCTGCTTCAAACATGCCCAAAGGGCTTCTATAAATACTTCAATCTCTTGCCTTTTCATAATTTTACAACATCTTCAAATCTTCAGACTTTTACCAAGTGTTTTCTACTTTCATCCTCTTTCTGTGTTTGCTTCTTCATCCTCTTTCTTCGAAACTCAGTTATAACTGTTGTGAGCATGTGATTTTTCACCCACCATATACTCCTACAAAATTCAATAAAATAAATTAATTTCACAAATTTTTGTTGAATTTTAGTGTTAATTGTGAATTCATTTTGCATTGCATATTGATAATTCATCCTTTAAAATTATTAAAATTTGTGTAATTAGGCGCATCATTATTATCAGGGAATTATATATTAATTATTTGTAATTAATTGAATAAAATAACAAACGGATGATGATTATTTGATGTAATGTAGTTTTAATAACTAATTGCTAAATTTAGTCTTTTTTTCGAAAAATTGTGAAAATTGATTTTTTTTTCTTTTAAAATATATAAGTGTCAAATTAATTGTTTCACCCTTAATTTATTTACCAATAAATCTCTAATTAGACTGAGTTAGAATTAATTAATATATTTTTATGGAGTTTTAAGTTAATTTAAATTAATTTAGTAGTTTAGATTAGTTTAAAAAGAGAATTAAATCGGACTTGGGCCAAGAAATACCCAGGCCCAAGACCTATCTCTATATACTCAAACAACCCAGCCCAAATCCCATAGCCCACTCCGCCTGCCCCTACACTACCCAAACGACGTTGTTTCATCCCTCAAGCCCCCCTAGCCGTTGGATCTTATTGATCCAACGGACGGAACTAAGAACCCCTATGCTATATAAGTTTCCAAACGACCCCCCTACCCTCATTTCATTCAAAGCTTAACCCACCAAAACCCTAGTCGCCCCCCATCCCTCCGTCTCTCTCTCTCTTCTGTCTAACCAAACCCTAATCGCCCTAGGTTTCCGCCACCGAAACTCGCCTAACGGTGGCAGACCATCTCCAAACCACCCCAACTTCTCACCAGAAAATCCTCATCTCCCCCTTAACCGCATCCCACCATCAGTTTTCCCAAAAACTCACCCAAAATCGAGCAATCTCAGATCTGAGATCCATAAAACCCAAAAGACCCATCCCTGTCGATTTGAAGACTGTCGATGACTCTCACTTACATGAGTTGTAACCCTTGTTGAGATCTATCGATTCATGTAGGTTTGGGTTATTTCCAAACCTCGCCGGAATCCGACCAAACGCCCACTGGTATCCCACTAGTATCCCCTTCCCCCTTTTTTCTTTTCCTATCTGTTTTTCTGTTCCTTTGTTTTTGTTTCTTTTTCCAATTAAAATCATTACTGTTAGTATTTGTTCTCATGTTACTCATTCGTATATGTCACTTCTTTTATTGATTTAACTTCTAAGAATTAGCTCGTCGGATTAATCTTCCAAATAGAGTCATATATGTGTATCGCTGTTTTGTTCATTTCTTTTAGGTCATTGTTTTCATTTTAGTTTAGTCATTAAATGCATGCTCTGATTATGTGGTTGCTATGTTTAGGTTTAATTGTTCTTGTCAACTGATGACTAGGATTATTTGTTAATCATTGATTAATTAGGTATTCTTGCCTATTTGCTCAGTTAAATTTGATTACGAGTAGTTAGTTCAGTTGATTCATGTTTTTCTTCACTGTTTTCTCTAAGTATACTGCCCTATCCCAGATTAGTTGATTCCCTGACTTGTTTTCTGATTTTTAGTCTATTGCTGAATTGTTTTCAAAGCCTGATTAGATAATTACCTCAACTCGTTTGTTGATTGTGGTATAGTCTGAAGATTAATCATTCGCCTAGATTAATTGTTTAGTTAATTAGGCTCCTAACTTCATTAAGAGTTTAGTTACTAATATAATTAACTAAGATCAAGAAGCAGTTTAATAAACTAACCATTTTTATTAATTGATAAGTCTTGAAATCTTATCCAAGATAATTAGTTTAGGATTAATTGACTAAAACAAATCATTTAACCTAAGCTTAATAATTAGTTAAGTCCCTGATTTTAGTAACTAATTAGACTAAATCAGTTAACCTAGGTTAACTAGATTGGCTTAATCGATCAACCTTTAATTAGTTAACCTAACCCTAGTCAAGAATAACCTAGTCAAGAAATCTGATTTCTTTTGGAATCAAGTTCATAAAGATATGGTCTATTTTTTCAGCTTCTGTTTCTTTCCTTTGGATTCTGATTTTGGGAACCTTAAACACTCATATCCAAGAATTCTGGGTCAATTTCTGCCGCGCTACTGGGTCTTCTTTGGGTTGTTGTTTGCTGCTGCTGAATATTCTTTCTTTTGTTGATTATTGTCCATACTTGACCTTTATTTGGTCAAGTCCCTTTTTTGCTGTTTTACTCTTCAAAAGGTATGTATTAACTCATCTGTTCTCAATGAAATGCTGGACTGGAATCTTCTTCCTCTACTCATTGCTTAAACTAGTTGTTCTTGATAAACGAGGTTGTTTCTTCTGCTTTATGTAAATGTGACTGTATAGATTCTTATTGGCATGATAATGATTCTGTGAGTGTGATAGGTACTATTTGTTGTTGGTATTTCTTTACTGGAGTATTCTGTTTATTTCAAGCTAAAGGTATATAAATGTAGTTGATAATCATAGTTCCACTTCCTAAAAAGGCTGCAGTATGGTGTAGAATCTGACCTTCTCTATGGTCGGGTTCTCTCTATAAATGTGCAGAAAATATGCTTTCAATTGAGTCTCTTTGGCCAATAAAGAGATTCAATAAGCAAGTCTCCGGGTAGTTTAGTATTAGCACTAGGGTAGATGAGTTTGACCTTCCAATGGTCAAATTCACCCCACAATAGTGCATAAACAGTAGCATATCCCTTAAGTCACCTCTGCTAGGGCATAAAATAAGTAGTCAAAAGGCCTCCTAGAGTAAGGAATCTGAATCTAAGTCAAAATTATAGTACAATTGTCAAGAGGAACAAAAGATGAGATCTATGGAGCTGAATCTGACTCTTTATATGGCCAGATTTAGTCCAGAAAAGGTATGACTATGCTTTGTTCTTCTAAGAGCGTCATTAAGGATTGAATCTAACATCTTTCATGATTAGATTCATCTTTTGACAATACTCAAAGGTATATCCTCAACACTGTCCAAATAGTAAAGTGTTGGACTTACAATCTCAGATTAATGATAAAAGGTGCTCTTATTTGTGTTCCTTGTTCATTGAAGAGACTCACTAAGCAGGTCTCCATATGGATTTAGACTTAGGTTAATGTTGGCATTATGGGATTAAAATTTGACAGATTCATGGTCAGGTTTACACCAAGAGAATGCATAAATAATTCTATTTTGTTAGTGTAGCTTAGCATAGCATTATCAGGTTTAAACTTGACCTTCTTTCATGGTCATGTTTGGTCTGGTGGGTGCTCAACACTTAATTAGTTTGTGTGTTCTATAAATTACAAAAAAGAGGGCGGCAAATGTACAGTACGAAGAATCCAGATGTGGAGCAGCTATTTAGGATTTCTATTTTTAGTTTTTTTTTTATATTCATAAAAAATGTATTTTTACAGAAGCTGTATTTTTCCTTCAGAAAAACTGTAATTCGTTCATTTATGCACTTTGGAATCTTGTAATTTAAGGGACTGGACTGTATATTCATTTTTTAGCCCTTCAACTGATAGTGTTCAAACTAAAATTTTGAGGCGATATTCCTGGAACTTTGAATCTGTTTTGCTCTAAAAAGTAGTTCAAGGATAAAAATAGGTGTTTAATCAAAAAACGGAGTTGGTATTCAAATCAGCCCATATGAAATCTTTCGTAAACATTTATTGGATTTTCGTAAGTAGTTATTTCAAAATTCAGTTGTTTCAATATAAGTGGATTTAGTAGATTATTTTTGGTTCCTGTTGTATCCTATTAAATTTTTTGAAATCGATGTATGAACACTTTTGAACCTTGAAGCATGTGATTAGGCTATCTAAAAATTGACAAGAACTGTTAAATTGGTAAAACTCCTTGTGCTATATTCTTCGTTAGAAATCACAAAGTTCCAGAAAAAATAAAGTACTTTTAGCTTACCAATTTGAAGCGAGACCAGTAGATAATGTATTTATGTGTCTATAATTCTTATAGGTGTATGTATTTCTACACGAATGAGGTGCATCTTGATTAACACATTTTCTACCATTTACCAAACTAGAAAGACAAGACCTTTAAGATTTGATTAAGAATTGAATTTCCTAACTGATAGTCTTCTTACAAAAATAGCCAAACTAGGATGGCCTAAAGAGATTAATTGGGACTAAAAATATGGCCATATGTTGTCTTTTAGGCTAATGAATTTCACTTTTTAGGCAACCCCTAGGTAGAAAGATACCTTTAGTCTGAAATTTGGTAAAGAATCAAGTATTATCTCAAATTACCTTAACCTACACTCGGGAGTAGCAACTTATGTCCCCGACCCTCAACTCCAAACACTAACAAAATGTACATAGTAACCACGGGTGCATTTCATGTAACGTGTTTGCCGTGTGCTCAAAAACAACAAGTGCACACCATCATGACTTGTTTTAAGATAAATACATAAATATTAAAAGCAGCTAAAAATTTGAAAAAGGTTAAAAAGCACAATAGGTTCAAAATATGCAAAAACGATTAGATAATTAGGCCAAAATATTAATAGCTAAGCAACCGTGCTAGAACTACGGAATACGGGAATGCCTAACACCTTCTCCCGGGTTAACAAAATTTCTTACTCGGATTTCTGGTCGAAGACAAATTATTATAGAGTTAGAATTTCCTCGGTTTGGGATTTTAAAACAAAACGGTGTCCTGGAGCATCGTCAAAAATCCGGGTGGCGACTCTGAAGTTAATAAATAATCCCAAAATCGATTATGTCACTTAAATTGGAAAAAACTCCCTTATTACCCTTCATTAATCAGGGGGTGAAAAAATGAGGTGTGACAGCTCTGGCGATTCTGCTGGGGATTGTGGAACGCAGAATCTCTGGTTCAGGGTTTAAGAATTCGGGCTTAGAATAAACTGTTTTATTTGGCTTTATTATCTGATTTTTACATGTTTAAACCTAACGTGCTAAATGTCGCTTTTTACCGCTTTGATATTATCTGAACTGTATATAAAGTGTCGAAACCCTTTTCTCTCTGAGTCCTCTAAATCATCTGGGAAGTGTGCACTTCGTGTGACTTCTTTTCTGTTAGAGTCATATCCAAAGTTTAGAACGAGGTACAGACAAGTTGCAAAGCCGGTGAAGCTTCTGTATTCCCGGTACACTGCCCCCCCCCCCGGCTCGAGCTATCCGCTCGGATAAGCCTGGTCTAGAACAAAATCACAGGATCTAAACTTAGTATAACATAGCCTCATGCCGGATACCTAGTAGGAACGATTATTTGCATCACGTGCATTTGACTTAGGGGACTCAACACAGGGGTTGGGTCCGTCTAGGACAGGTGTACCCAAAAATAAAAGACTACCCTGATGCATCTTACCTGCTACATATGCATTTATTTGTTTCAGCTTGTGTATTGACCGGCTAAAATAATAAAAAAACGAATAGAAAAACCAAGAGTGAGGTAGAATAGAAAATTAACCTTGTTTTGAAAATCCCCGTATTTATCCCGAAACTCTGTCAAAATTTCTGAAAAATAATATTCCAAAACAAAATGAGTAGGTGCATATTTTTAATCAGTCAAGATTTTTCCCGAACTACGCATTGTTTGGTTCTCACCGGTGTGGGATATATAGGCAGCCCTCATCAGGTAAAACTTTATTTTTCAATATCAAAACATATAGTCCTAAATAAAATTAGGTGACGCCATTCTTGCATAAATAGCCAGATTGCCCGCAAGGCTATTTTTTGCAAAAAGTAGTCGCATGTGGTTTGTTTTTAAATTTTAACCCAATTTGCAAACACAGTCTTAAAAACTTCATACCCGAAGTATTGAAGGGCCGTATTCGCAAAGATGGTCCATTTTCTTTATTACCAAACCCTTTGCAAAAATAACACTTCTTCATTCGGTCAAAATTTTTGTGGTTTTAATCAAAACGAATGTGCAGGATGAATACAGTTGAAAAAATTCCCTTCAGGGTCGTCGACGAAATCCCTTTAGGACTCCATATGTGGTGGAGCGACTTGGGGGAAACTAGTAGAAAGTCTGCTGTGAAAGCTTTAGACGGACTTACTGGTCTTCTAAGAATCAAGCAAGGGTTGGACATCGTCGAGGCTCTAGTATCGCTTTGGGATCCCGCCCACAACGTGTTCCATTTTTCAAACTTTGAATTGACACCCACGCTAGAGGAAATAGCGGGGTATGCTGGTCTCAATGACAATCTTAGAAGTCGGTACCCGGTGGCACCCAGAGTAGTAACTCCACATAAGTTCTTGGATCTTTTGAACATTAGTCGAGACGTCCAAGACCCACACCTATCCGAAGGATTCTGCACTTTATATTTTTTGTACAAACGATATGGAGATCCCCGGGGCTATGAAGCTGACAACACCGGCCTAATTCACAAAGACCATGCTAAATGGGAAGCCCACCGGGGGCTAGCATTCGTGGTAGCATTCCTGAGCACTTTAATTTTCCCAAGAAGTGACAGATGCATAGATATCGGGCTTTTGGGAATGTCAGATTTCATGATGAAAAAATTCAATGGCACACTTATACCGATGGTCTTAGCCGAGATTTACCGTGCTCTGACAGTTTGTCAATCTGGGGGAAAGTTCTTTGAGGGGTGAAACCTGCTTCTACAAATCTGGTTGATCGAGCACCTCTGTCACCGCCCAAGCTACATGAACTATGGCTTAACAGGTTTCAATTTCATCGAGGAACATGGTACTCGGTAAAGGGACACAAATTTCCTGAGGGCACGGAAGCCTAGCACTCATACTTGAGTTCATTGACTACCGACCAAATCGAGTGGACGTTCGGGTGGCTCCCTGTCGGCGAGGTTATCAATATGTATACTGAGGTTCGCTATATTATGTTAATGGGTCTGTGAAGCATTCATCTATATGCCCTGCACCGGGTCTTGCGGCAGTTGGGAAGACAACAGTGTTTCTACATGACGAGGATTTAAGCCAACAAGCCATTGAGTTATGCCCGAGAGCTTCATTCCCTGAAGGCAGGGTCCGTCAAATCTGGAATGAGTGCAGATTTTTAGAACCTCATACTCGGGTGAGAAATTTGTCCAAGGGGAAGTGGAGCCCACCTACACTTCTTGGTATGGCATAAGAGGCAGAGATCACCAAGAACCAGAGCGACCTGCGAAAAGACCTCACATACAACATTTTACTAAGCAGGCACACTGGGTTTTGTTAGAGAAGGAAAACAACTACCGGGCTACCATAAGTAAACTGGAGGCCCAGAGCAGGGAGCTCAAATTTAAAAGCACTTTACAAACTGCTGCAGCCGAAGGGGAAAGAAACCGGTTGAACAAAGAACATAAGGCCCTCCAGGTTTAGATCCAGGAAATAAGGATAGCCATTGAAAACCCTGAGAGAAGTAGAGCTGACGAAAGACTCATCACCAGCCTCAGGAAAAAGTTGTGTAGCTATGGTGATGACCGGGACAGAGCCGAAGAGGATTTGACCCAAGTACGAACAAAATTGGCAAAGAATGCAGAAGAAAGAGCAGAATTCGTGCAAAAAATGAGAAGAAAGCATGACCAAGAAGTTGTGGGTTTAAAAGAAAGGATGTCCACTTTTGAAAATGAAACGGCCAAGCAAGTCAAAAGATTTAAAGCAAAAAGGGAACAGTGCTACGCCATGATAGCTCAGCTGGAAGACGAATTGCAACAATGGAAAGAGCAGAGTCACAAAAATGTCCAGGTTTTAGAGGCAAGATCCCAGCAGATCGGGCGTCTACTTCAGGAAAAGGGTGTCATCATGCAATGGATCCGAGATATAGCCGATTACGTTGTCACCAAATACTAGGAATGCAAAGATATGACTCGGACCACCTTCTTCTCGGCAGTAATGATCTTCGTCCACAAGATAATGGATGACCTATGCAGCCTCCAGCATGTTTTGGTGCACAGGCCCGTGGCAAGGCCGAATGATGCCCCACAAGTCCCTGGAGAATTTACTCTTGATGTTTTCTCGAGTATGTATTTTGTTTTCCTGTTACAGCCCTGTCTAAGTTCACTGTAGTTTTTACATTTCCAAGAAAAGTATGTAATTTTTTCAAAAGTGGGCTAAAAATTTTGTAATCAGAAGTATTTCTAATGAATCACGATTTCAAAATGTTTATTTTTGTATTATTGCATGAACTACGTGATGATCTAATTCACGCGGTGCCGTTATACGTAGGCAATCCACATAGGATTCGATCATAACCATAAGAAAGGGAACCGAGCGAGGAATAAAAGGGCGGAAATAATAACAAAGGAAAGAAAAGTTCAAAACCCAGAAATAAAGCCGGGATGAAATACCCAACTGTTGCAAAAACATATAGAAAAGCATTTGATTGCGTAGGTGAATTGCATACCCCAAACGTCGGATTGCCTATGTGATAAATATTTCAACCTAACATTTTGTTGGTTCGATCTTAAAAAGGTATGTTTAGGTGGTTGGTTTTGCGGTAACCTGGGTTCCTATCCTTACTTCACTAGATCAAAAGGGAGCATAGAAATGACGTGTGAAAGTCACTTTCCAATCATCAACTCTTCCGTGGAAGACCTAAATCCAGCCATCCCAACATCTGAGTCAGCAACAGCGGAAGAAAACAGGACTCTGCATTGTCGCATGATGGAAATGTAGGACGCATGGTCCAGTGGTAGGGAACCACCCAGTACCATCGCGGGTTTCTCAGAGGTAATTCCCAGGGCTGGCGGGACATCCAACATCCCCATAAGCTACCCAGCCACCCCGTTTGGATATCCAACTATGTCGGCTCACTTTGCCGGAAGGCCTTCTGAGGTTTTCCCCCAGACCTTGTTTTCTGGTGTGTCTTCCAACATCTTCACCGCACTACCAATCTCTGCCGCGGCCCACCGATTATCTCTGGGCCAAGTTTCGAGCCGCCAGCATTCACATTCCAAACACCGTCCGTCCATCTGGATACCACTCATGTTACTCCCAATGCATACCCCCAATAAACTCAGTCGGGGGTCACTTTGGGACAAGATAAGAAAAGCCCCGAGCACGAAGAAATGGCCCGGAAAATGAAGAGTATTGAGAAGAGCCTCAAGAATATACATGGGTTGAGTGGCAAAAAAGCGTCTCCTATGCAGATTTGTGCATGCTCCCGCACGGACACTTGCCTCTTGGGTTTAAAACCCCCAAGTTCGAAAAATATGACGGACATGGGGACCCCATAGCTCATCTGAAAAGGTACTGCAACCAGCTCCGGGGAGCAGGTGGAAAGAGGAACTTCTCATGGCCTATTTTGGAGAAAGCTTGACGGGAATTGCACCAGAATGGTACATGGACCGGGATATATCCCGCTGGCACATATGGGATGACCTAGCACGGGACTTTGTCCGGCAATTCCAATACAATATGGACATTGCTCCCGATAGGAACTCACTATCCAATATCAAAAAGAAACCCTCAAAGAGTTTCAGAGAGTACGCCATCAAATGGCGCGAGCAGGCCTTCAGGGTCAAGCCTCCGATGGATGAGGTTGAAATGGTCAGTGTCTTTCTACAAGCATAAGATGCTGATTACTTCCAAAATATGATGTCCGCCATGGGTAAACCATTTGCAGAAGCAATCAAAATTGGAGAAATGGTGGAGAATGGTCTAAAAATTGGTCGTATCCTGAGCCAATCTGCCATAAGAGCAACCTCTCAGGCCATCCAAAGCGGATCCGGGAGTGCACCCAACTGAAAAAAGAAAGAAGAAGGGGCCATGATGGTTTTCGATGCTAGGAAGCCTCGACAATACCCACGTCCATTTCCCAAAGCTTCCCAACATTACTATCCTCACCAAGAAGCAGCTTATGCTACGCCCCCTCTTCCCTATGTGGTAATGAAGGCTCAACCACATCCAAGGCTGCAACAACAATACAATCAGAATAGAGCTCCACCTCCGAGAAACAATCATCCTCCCCCAGCTCCATATAATCTATGCCCTCCCCAAAACTACCCGTACAACACCTACCCCCGTGAACCACCAAGGAGACCCAACTTCACTCCTATCGGGGAGCCGTATTCAAGCCTCTTCCAAAAATTAGTCCAGATGGGGCTTCTACAACCCGTACCTCCGACCAGGCAAAACCCAGCATCAGCATCATACAAGCCGGGAACCAATTGTGCCTACTATTCCGGAGTAGGAGGGCATGACACGGAAGAGTGTTGGACCCTCAAAAGAGCCGTGGAAAGCCTTATAGAACAAAAGAAAGTGGTGTTAAGGGACGAAGAAGCTCCCAATGTGACGCACAATCCACTGCCTACTCACAATCATGGGCCCGTCATCGACATGATTAGCGAGGACCAGGATTTTAATCCAGCTCTTAAAGCCATCATCGCCATCGCAGATGTGCAAAGAAATCCCAAGGTGGCACCCAAACCAGTCAAAGAGATGAAGAAGAGTAACCCCATCCCCCAGGTCACGGAGAAGGCCGAGACCGAAACAAATAGGGGACCCTCCAAAGACACTGTTCTTTACACCCTCAAGGCACCCAGGAAGGAACAAAGTGTGTTGAGCCCTCCCAGAAGGTTACAATTCAACAAGGCAATAATGAACGGCCCAAAAATGTACGTGACGAAAGGGACGTATGTGGCACGGGGGCAAATAATTTCACCAAGGCTGAATGAGCCCATGGTTATTAGCCGCGCGTCGCAAACTCCCATGAAGAATACTACTACCGTCCCCTGGAATTACCACAAGACGTTGGTGAAGTACAAAGGGAAAGAAATTACTGGGGAAACAGGTGATATAAACTCATCAGAGAAATACCTCGACCTAGAAGAACTAAACAAAAGCAAGCAGAAATATTTTCCACCTAAAAGGCCGATCAGTGCCGGAGAGGCAGAAGAATTCTTCAAGAATATGAAAACCGCTGAATACTCCATAATTGAGGAGCTCAGAAAGTCCCCCACTCAGATCTCACTTCTATCCTTGCTGATAAATTCAAACGAGCATTAGAAAATCCTGATCAAAACACTTAACGAAGCATATGTTCCGGCCGAGACCACGATTGAGCAAATGGAACGAATGGCAGAACGATTTTTTGAAGTCAACCGGATCTCATTTAGCAAGAATGACTTACCCTGGGAAGGGGCTGCCAACAACAAAGCTCTCCACCTAACTGTTAAATGTGAAGGTTACTATGTGAAAAGAGTTATGATGCACGGCGGGTCTGGGGTTGATATTTGCCCTCTCTCGACCCTACAAATAATCGAGATCGGGACTGAGAGAATCATGCCCAACAATGTGTGCGTCCGTGCATTTGATGGTATCAAGAGAGACACGATCGGGGAGATTGATTTGGTCTTGACAATCGGCCCTGTCGATTTTGAAGTGACATTCCAGGTCATGGATATGGATACTTCCTACAATTATCTCCTGGGGAGGCCTTGGATCCATGAAGCAGGGGAAGTTCCATATACTCTCCACCAGATGGTTAAGTTCGAATATGAAGACCAGGAAATTGTGGTCCACGGAGAGGACGAGCAATTTATTTACAGGGACCCATCAGCCCCATGCCTGGAAGCAAGAGAGGGCAGCGAGCACATAGTCTACCAGGCTTTCGAGGTTGTGGTTGCGGACCAGCATGAGGAAGGAACCCCGTGCCCTCAACCCTTCCTATCAAACGCGTCAATTATGGTCTCCAACGACATGATTAAACATGGATACACACCTGGAAAAAGGCTCAGGGTCCCATCACTTTGCCTACCAACAAAAAATTCTTTGGCATAGGGTTTCAAGCTACTCCCGACGATGAACAATGGGCTGACCAATGTAAGAAAAATGGTTGGGTATTGCCTCAGCCTATCCCACACATCACCGCATCATTTGTCAAGCCAAAATACGTGGAGGAAGAGGCTTTCACGGCCGAAGAAATCGAAGAAATATGCGGAGCAATGAGACTGATGTTGTATGAGGCCCGGATGGTCCAACCAGGAGAAGGCTCCAGCACTGCCGAAGTGCAGTATATGGGGCCTGATGCCAAGTTGCAAAACTG
>ML304940.1:74740-93550 GCA_005239505.1 Nicotiana paniculata
AATGCAGCCTTTAAAAACATGATATGCTTACGAACTTCATGCTCTGATCTTAATACGCCATCTAACCTCGAAATAATGAATCAAGAACCAGAATATGACGAAGAAGAGGCATTTAGGGAACTAAATCGAGAATTGGAACAATTCGAGAATAAGCCTAAGCCAAACTTAAACAAAACGGATTCTGTTAACTTGGGCAGTGAAGAGGAGATTCGAGAAACCATGATAAGCGTCCACATGGACGAAAGGACTAGGGACGCCTTGATTCAACTCCTATTTGAATTCAAAGACGTGTTTGCGTGGTCATATGACGACATGCCCGGACTAAGTATGGACTTGGTGGTACACAAATTGCCAACCTACCCCGGTCATCCACCTGTCCAACAAAAATAGAGGAAATTTAAAACAGACATGAGTGACAAGATCAAAGAAGAGGTCTCTAAACAACTAAAGGTTGGAGTAATCCGAGTTGTCCAATACACCACCTGGCTGGACAATGTGGTTTCGGTGCCTAAAAAGGACGGAAAGGTCCGAGTATGTGTCGACTACCGAGATCTGAATAAAACAAGTCCCAAAGATAATTTTCCACTAGCAAACATACATATCCTAGTTGACAATTGTGCCAAACATGAGGTACAGTCTTTTGTCGATTTCTATGACGGATATCACCAGGTGTTGATGGATGAAGAGGATTCAGAAAAGACAGCCTTCAATACGCCCTGGGGAACATACTATTGCCGGGTCATGCCATTTTGTTTAAAGAACACTAGGGCAACTTATATGAGGGCCATGACCGCCATATTCCACGACATGATGCATCAGAAGATTGAGGTATACGTGGATGATGTGATCATTAAGTCCAGAACCCAAAGTGACCATGTGCAGCATTTGAGGAAATTCTTCGAACGCCTGCCCAAATATGATTTGAAATTAAACCCAGCCAAATGCGCTTTCGGAGTTCCATCCAGAAAATTACTGGGATTTATAGTCAGTCGACGGGGCATCGAGCTAGACCCGACAAAGATAAAATTTATTCGGGATCTCCCACCCCCAAGAACCAAGAAGGAAGTCATGAGTCTGTTGGGTAGGTTGAATTACATCAACAGGTTCATCGCTCAGTTGACCTCCACATGCGAGCCTATATTCAAGTTGTTGAAAAAAGATGCAGCCATCAAATGGACAGACGAGTGCCAAGATGCTTTCGACAAGATCAAAGAATACCTGTCAAATTCTCCAGTGTTAGTCCCACCAGAACCGGGGAGACATCTGTTCTATACCTGACGGTGCTAGAAAATTCCTTTGGGTGTGTTCTCGGGCAACATGATGCAACCGAGAAGAAAGAGCATGCCATTTATTACTTAATCAAGAACTTCACAAGCTACGAGGCCAAGTATTCTCAGTCAGAAAGGACTTGCTGCGCTCTAACTTGGGTTGCTCAGAAGCTCCGACATTATTTATTGGCTTATACCACCTACCTCATCACGAGGCTGGATCCTTTGAAGTACATATTCCAAAAGCCAATGCCCATAGGAAGATTAGTAAAATGGAAAATCTTGCTCACATAATTCGATATTGTCTATGTCACTCACACAGCTATGAAAGCTCAAGCATTGGCTGATCATTTAGCTGAAAATTCGATTGATGATGAATACCAACCCCTGAGCACTTATTTTCCGGATGAAGAAATCAAATCCGTCGAAATAATCTCGGAAGGCGCTAACACCTGGAAAATGTTCTTCGACGGAGCAGCCAATGTGAAAGGTATTGGTATAGGAGCGATCTTGATTTCATCCATAGGACAACACTACCCTGCCACGGCCCGCCTCCGTTTCTTCTGCACAAACAATACTGTTGAATATGAAGCTTGTATAATGGGCATGAACATGGCCATTGACATGGATGTAGAAGAGTTGTTGATCATGGGGGACTCCGATTTGATCATTAAGAAGGCTCAGGGAGAGTGGGAAACTCGAGATGTTAAACTCCTTCCCTACAGACAGCATGTGGAGGATCTTAGTAAGCGATTCAAAGCTGTCAAGTACAGATATATTCCTCAGTGCCACAATGAGTTAGCCGATGCGCTGGTCACCCTAGCTACAATGCTGCCCTATCCAGTTAATGTTCACATAGACCCATTGGAGATCTAAATCAAGGAAAGGCATGGTTATTGCAACACGGTCGAAGTAGAACCCAATGTACAACCATGGTATCATGATATTAAAAGATTTTTGAAGACAAGAGAATATCCAGAGCAGGACAACGGAGACCAAAAGAGAACCATCTGAAGGCTCGCCAGCAATTTCTTCCTAAGTGGGGAAGTACTGTATAAAAGGACTCCAGATCTAAATCTGTTAAGATGTGTAGATGCCGAAGAAGCCAAAAGGATCATGAGCGAGGTCCATTCAGGAGTATGTGGTTCCCAAATGAATGGGTACGTCCTCACAAAGAAAATCTTGCGGGTTAGATATTATTGGATGTCCATGGAGAAAGATTGTTTCGGTTTCGTCCGGAAGTGCCATAAGTGTCAAATAAATGGCGACTTAATCCATGCACCACCATCAGAACTGCATCCTATGTCGACACCCTGGCCGTTTGTTTCCTGGGGAATGGATGCCATTGGGCCAACCGAGCCAAGGGCCTCAAACGGGCACAAATTCATTTTAGTTGCTATCGACTATTTCACAAAATGGGTCGAGGCCATCACGTTCAAAGCTGTCACTAAGAAAGCGGTGGTGGATTTCGTACATGCTAATATCATCTGTCGTTTTGGTATCCCAAAAACTATCATTACCGACAATGCCGCGAATCTAAACAGTAACTTGATGAGGGAGGTATGTGAACAGTTCCAGATAACACACTGAAACTCGACCCCTTACCAGCCCAAAGCCAATGGCGCCGTTGAAGCAGCAAACAAAAACATCGAAAAAATTCTCAGGAAAATGATTCAAACATCCAGGCAATGGCATGAAAGCTGCCTTTTGCATTGTTGGGATATCGCACGACCGTGCGCACATCGGTTGGAGCTACCCTTTACCTATTGGTTTATGGCACTGAAGTCGTAATACCCGCAGAAGTCAAAATTCCTTCCCTTCAGATTATTGTCGAAGCAGAAATTGAGGACAATGAGTGGGTCAAGACCCGACTGGAGCAATTAACTCTGATTGATGAGAAAATAATGGCCGCAGTGTGCCACGGACAATTATACCAGCAAGGAATGGCCCGCACTTACAACAAAAAGTGTGACCTAGGAACTTCGAAGTAGGGCAACTCATTTTAAGACGTATCCTCTCGCACCATGAAGAAGCGAAAGGAAAATTCTCCCCAAACTGGAAAGGTACATACATCATAAGGAAATTGCTACCAAAATGAGCGTTATACCTGGGGGACATCGAAGGAAATGACCCCAAAACGGATGGCAATCCAGATGCCGTCAAAAGGTACTATGTTTGATCCTCTGTATATTTTCAAATTTTCTCCGATTGGGATGACGAATGATTTCATTTTCGCTACACAAACACCATTAACACTTTTGCAAACCCTTTGAGCCGGTTACTCTTTTTTGATTACCCTCTTTGGAACCCGAAGTTTTTATTGGAACACAAAAAAGAAGTATTAAGAAAATTGATGAAATGAAAAAAAAGAAAAAAAAAGAAAAAAAAATCATCAAAAACGGAAACAAAAACAAAAGTTCCCTGAATTACGTTCGACTTGATTCCGAAAGGATACGTAGGCAGCCTCTCCCTGGGGTTCAGTCACAACAAAATAAAAATACACATTTCCCCAAGATTTTAAGCTGGGGCAAGTGTTAAGATTCGGCGATGTGTCGCCTGAAAGGTTCCAAAGTTGTTATTCAATACAAATTCTTTTTCACCAAAACCCTGTTCAAGTCCTTCCGATCAATTGGCAAAGATGTCTAATGTTGGAGGATACGGTGTCGGATCTGGCACAAGCAAATGAGAGAAATAAAATGAAAGAGTCTTAGTTAGTGAAAACTCACAAAGAGCACTACAAGACGACGGTAAGCAGAGAAATTAAAAATGAGAGAGCCTTGTTAGTGAAAACTCGCAAAGAGCACTACAAGGCGATGGTGAGAAGATAAATGAGAGAGATTAGTTGGTGAAAACCCGCAAAGGGAACCACTGATCGAAAAGGATAATGGGTCACTGACATGGACGCAGTCCGGGGCAAGGTTTCTCAATCTCGAGGTAATAGTTGTGATGAATTTCTGAGAGTCGGACGGTTTACACGGATCAGGAATCCAGTCCAAAGGGCATGTCATGTTCATTGAAGTCCGCATGCACTCCAGATAAGTCCTTCTTTCCTTTCCCCGAAAGGGACACCTTTTGTTTAAATTCGTTGTCCATTCTGTCGTTTATTTTTTTTCTTTTTTGAATCCCTTTCGGTCTAACTCTATCCCGAAACTAAGGCAAAGAAAAGATGGCAAGACTGATTTACAGGGCTCTCATTTGACACGGGTCAATATGCAAAAGGCACCCAACCTCGTCACGGGCATCGAGTCGATCCCGACTGGCCACAATGGCCGATGATTAATACTCAAAATGTTGAAAGGAGAAAATCAATTGAAGTGCCTATAAAGGCGAATAAAGTTGAAAGGTTGAGCCCCGCGTGGCTAACTATCTTGGCAAGGTTTGAAAAGCCGAAGTATTCCAAATGACCTAAAGTTACAGTTGGAAGAAAAGTCAAAAGTGAAAGGCCAATAAAGGAGAAACAAAGTTGGAAAGGTTAACTCCCACACGACTAACCGTCGCAGCAGAATTTGAGGGGCCAAAACTCGCCCNACCATGGTAAAATCTGGAAAGAAAAGGTCCCGAGGATGAGAGATGAAACCAAATCCCCAGCAAACAAGCAAGCAAGTGGTTGATATCTTCATCAAAAGAACTGAGATCAAGCAGTTGAAAGTCAAGGCCGCAAAGCCAACCACCATTTCAAACTAACGAATTGTTCTTTGTTTAAAATCTGAAACAGGTGCAACTCGAAAGCAACCATGCAACAAGCAGGTGCAACCAAAAGAAATTGCACAAGGGGTAGAAGGAGCTCTGCAGCAATGACTCCAAAGAAAGGGGAAGTTTCCTCCAAGAAATCATTTTTCCACATGCATAAAAATAAAAAAAAATAATAACAAAAAAAGGAGAAGAAAGAAAAAAAAGAAAAAAAAAAGAAGAATTGAAGTTGAAAATAACTCAAAGTTGTATGGGTCCTCCAATCCCCAACTACACCTTTTCCCAACATGGGTGTACACGCTCCCGTAGTCGATGCCAATCAAGGGTATACACTCCCTAGTTGATGATTTCTATTCCAATCAAGGGTATACACTCCCTGGTTGATGATTTCTTTTCCGATCAAGGGTATACACTCCCTGGTTGATGATTTCTTTTCCAATCAAGGGTATACACTCCCTGGTTGATTTCTTTTCCAACATAGGGTACACAATACCTAGTTGATTTCATTTTGCAACATAGGGCTCCCAACCCCTAGTTGATCCCGCTTTGAGACATAGGGTGTCCACTCCCTAGTCTGAAGTAACTCTGGGTGCACCAATCCCAACTTTTCATTGTTTTCAATAATGAAGTAGCATAGAGTTTGTTACAATAACTCACGAAATTTTCCTAGTCAAAACTGGGGCAGAAAGTTTTGTTCGTTTGTTTTGATTTTGTGCAGATTACGTTTCTAGGACATTGGAACTCGAGATGACCAAAAGAAGAAGTTTCGATCCAAAAAAATAACAAAACAAAAAGAAGAAAGAGAATATTGAATCCAAAAGTGCACAAACGGGGAAGATGTGGACTATTCAGGACGAGATTGAAGTCATCCGTCCAGTATATCCTGCTTTGAGGAATGACAAGACAAAACCAGCACCTGCGACTGACAAGCATCAGGATCCAGGTCATAGTCAGCAAAAGATCAAGATTCAAGACCAAGTCTTAGATAGGAATCTTGTAATTTAGCAGCTGATAGGTTTTAGTTAGTCCTTCATTTTGTACTTGGGTGTAATAAGGAGATCAGCAGCAGTAACAACAGCAACCATAGTAAAACCACAGTTACTCGGCAGTCCCAGCTACCAAAACTTCCAGAACTACACTGACCTGATTCCTTTATAGCCAAGGATATGTAGGCAACCTCTGAAGCAGGGTTCAGTCAAACTTTTCAAAAACGCTTCACATGGAGCATGCGAATGGGTAAATATCGTTCACGACTGCTCACTTTGTCTTTACCCGAAAACTCTTCGTGTTTCCGAGCAAAGAGGGGCAGCTGTGAGCATGTGATTTTTCACCCACCATATACTCCTTCAAAATTCAATAAAATAAATTAATTTCACAATTTTTTGTTGAATTTTAGTATTAATTGTGAATTTATTTTGCATTGCATATTCATAATTCATCCTTTAAAATTATTTAAATTTTTGTAATTAGGAGCATAATTATTATCAATGAATTATATATTCATTATTTGTAATTAATTCAATAAAATAACAAACGGATGATGATTACTTGATGTAATGTAGTTTTAATAACTAATTGTTAGCATTAGTCATTTTTTCGAACAAATTGTGAAAATTGATTTTTTTTTCTTTTAAAATATATGAGTGTAAAATTAATTGTTTCACCCTTAATTTATTTACCAATCAATCTCTAATTAGACCGAGTTAGAATTAATTCATACATTTTTGTGGAGTTTTAAGTTAATTTAAATTAAGTAAGTAGTTTAGATTAGTTTAAAAAGAGAATTAAATCGGACCTGGGCCAAGAAATACCCAGGCCCAATCCCCATCTCTATACACTCAAACAACCCAGCCCAAATCCCATAGCCCACTCGGCCTGCCCCTACACTACCCAAACGACACTGTTTCATCCCTCAAGCCCCCTAGCCGTTGGATCTTATTGATCCAACGGTCCGTAACTAAGAACCCGTACACTATATAAGTGTCCACACGACCCCCCCCCCTACCCTCATTTCGTTCAAAGCTTAACCCCCCAAAACCCTAGCCGCCCCCATCCCTCCATCTCTCTCTCTTCTGTCTAACCAAACCCTAGCCGCCCTAGGTTTCCGCCACCGGAACTCGCCTAACGGTGGCGGATCATATCCAAACCACTCCAACTTCTCACCAGACAATCCTCATCTCCCCCTTAACCGCATCCCACCATCAGTTTTCCCAAAGACTCACCCAAAATCGAGCAATCTCAGATCTGAGATCCATAAAACCCTAAAGACCCATCTCTGTCGATTTAAAGACTGTCGATGACTCTCACTTACATGATTTGATAGCCCTTGTTGAGAGCTATCGATTCATGTAGGTTTGGGTTATTTCCAAATCTCGCCGGAATCCGACCAAACGCCCACTGGTATCCCACTGGTATCCCCGTCCCCCTTTTTTCTTTTCCTATCTATTTTTCTGTTCCTTTGTTTTTGTTTCTTTTTCCAATTAAAATCATTACTGTTAGTCTTTGTTCTCATGTTACTCATTCGTATATGTCGCTTATTTTATTGATTTAACTTCTAAGAATTAGCTCGTCGGATTAATCTTCCAAATTGAGTCATATATGTGTATCGCTGTTTTGTTCATGCTTTTAGGTCACTGTTTTCATTTTAGTTTAGTAGTTAAATGCATGCTTTGATTATGTGGTAGCTATGTTTAGGTTTAATTGTTCTTGTCAATTGATGACTAGGATTATATTTTAATCATTGATTAATTAGGTCTTCTTGCCTATTTGCTCAGTTAAATTTGATTACGAGTAATTAGTTTAGTTGATTCATGTTTTTCTTCACTGTTTTCCCTAAGTATACTGCCCTATCCCAGATTAGTTGATTCCCTAACTTGTTTTCTGATTTTTAGTGTATTGCTGAATTGTTTCAAAGCCTGATTAGATAATTACCTCAACTCGTATGTTGATTGTAGTACAGTCTGAAGGTTAATCATTCGCCTAGATTAATTGATTAGTTAATTAGGCACCTAACTTCATTAAGAGTTTAGTTACTAATATAATTAACTAAGATCAAGAAGCAGTTTAATAAACTAACCATTTTTATTAATTGGTAAGTTTTGAAATCTTGTCCAAGATAATTAGTTTAGGATTAATTGACTAAAACAAATCATTTAACCTAAGCTTAATAATTAGTTAAGTCCCTGATTTTAATAACTAACTAGACTAAATTAGTTAACCTAGGTTAACTAGATTGGCTTAATCGATCAACCTTTAGTTAGTTAACCTAACCCTAGTCAAGAACAATCCCTAGTTAACTAAAATGGGTTAACTAGTTTTTCAACTAACCAAAGTTAAATAATAACCCAAGTGAGTAACCTTGATTACCCAATGGTAAATTTAGGGACTTTAAGGGGTACATTAGGTAACTCAGTTTAGTAAATCAGATTTTTAATGTTAAAAGGGTCTTTTAATAGGTAAGAAGGTTCTAGAATGGGGGCAGTTGTCCCAAGGATAAGATTGACAGCTGTCCTATGTACTATTTTCAGCCTTTTGGGTTGGGAATGTACTAAAGGATATCCTATCCTTAAGACTCCTATAAATAGACCCTCTTTGGTATAGATTATGGACCTTCTTTTTTGGGGACTCTCTCTGAGCTGCTGAAAGCATTCTGAAAGCACAGAAAAATCAAAGTATTGTCCATTCATAAACGAAAAATTTTCAAAAAAAAAAGTATTAGTAGAAAAGTAAAAAGAAATCTGATTTCTTTTGGAATCAAGTTCATAAAGATATGGTCTAGTTTTTCATCTTCTGTTTCTTTCCTTTGGATTCTGATTTTGGGAACCTTAAACACTCATATCCAAGAATTCTGGGTCAATTTCTACCGGGCTACTGGGTCTTCTCTGGGTCGTTGTTTGCTGCTGCTGAATCTTCTTTCTTTTATTGATTATTGTACATACTTGACCTTTATTTGGTCAAGTCCCTTTTTTGTTGTTTTACTCTTAAAAAGGTATGTATTAACTCATTTGTTCTCAATGAAATGCTGGACTGGAATCTTCTTCTTCTACTCATTGCTTAAACTAGCTGTTCTTGATAAACGACGTTGTTTCTTCTGCTTTATGTAAATGTGACTGTATAGATGCTTATTGGCATGATAATGATTCTATGAGTGTGATAGGTACTGTTTTGCGGTTGGTATTTCTTTGCTAGAGTATTCTGTTTATTTCAGGATAAAGGTATATAAATGTAGTTGATAATCGTAGTTCCACTTCCTAAAAAGGCTGCACTATGGTGTAGAATCTGACCTTCTCTATGGTCGGGTTCTCTCTATAAATGTGCAGAAAATATGCTTTCAATTGAGTCTCTTTGGCCAATAAAGAGGTTCAACAATCAAGTCTCCGGGTAGTTTAGTATTAGCACTAGGGTAGATGAGTTGGACCTTCCAATGGTCAAATTCACCCCACAATAGTGCATAAACAATAGCATGTCCCTGAAGTCACCTCTGCTAGGGCATAAAATAAGTAGTCAAAAGGCCTCCTAGAGTAAGGAATCTAAATCACTTAAAATTATCAGATTGTGTCTCTATAAAAGCCTAAAAAGTCAAAATTATAGTATAATTGTCAAGAGGAACAAAAGATGAGATCTATGGAGCTGAATCTGACTCTTTTTATGGCCAGATTTAGTCCAGAAAAGGTCTGAATATGCTTTGTTCTTCTAAGAGCGTCATTAAGGATTGAATCTAACCTCCTTCATGATTAGATTCATGTTTTGACAATACTCAAAGGTATATCCTCAACACTGTCCAAATAGTAACGTGTTGGACTTAAAATCTTAGATTAATGATAAAAGGTGCTCTTATTTGTGTTCCTTGTTCATTGAAGAGACTCAGTAAGCAGGTCTCCATATGGCTTTAGACTTAGGTTAATGTTGGTATTACGGGATTAAAATCTAACAGATTCATGGTCAGGTTTACACCAAGAGAATGCATAAATAATTCTGTTTTGTTAGTGTAGGCATAGCATTATCAGGTTTAAACTTGACCTTCTTTCATGGTCATGTTTGGTCTGGTGGGTGCTCAACACTTAATTAGTTTGTGTGTTCAATAAATTACAAAAAAAGAGGGCTGCAAATATACAGTATGAAGAATCCAGATGTGGAGCAGCTATTTAGGATTCGCATTTTTAGTTTTTCTTGATATTCATAAAAAATGTATTTTTACAGAAGCTGTATTTTCGCTTCAGAAAAACTGTAATTCGTTCATTTATGCACTTTGGAATCTTGTAATTTAAGGGGCTGGACTGTATATTCATTTTTTAACCCTTCAACTGATAGTGTTCAAACTAAAATTTTGAGGCAATTTTCCTGGAACTTTGAATCTGTTTTGCTCTAAAAAGTAGTTCAAGGATAAAAATAGGTGTTTAATTGAAAAAAGGAGTTGGTATTCAAATCAGCCCACATGAAACCTTTCGTAAACATTTATTGGATTTTCATAAGTGGTTATTTCAAAATTCAGTTGTTTCATTTTAAGTGGATTTAGTAGATTATTTTTGGTCCATGTTGTATCCTATTAAATTTTCTGAAATTGATGTATGAACACTTTTGAACCTTGAAGATGTGATTAGGCTATCTAAAAATTGACAAGAACTGTTAAATTGGTAAAACTGCCTGTGCTATGTTCTTCGTTAGAAATCACAAAGTTCCAAAAAAAAATAAAGTAATTTTAGCTTACGAATTTGAAGCGAGACTAGTAGATAATGTATTTATGTGTCTATAATTCTTATAGGTGTATGTATACCTACACGAATGAGGTGCATCTTGATTAACACATTTTCTATCATTTACCAAACTAGAAAGAGAAGACCTTTAAGATTTGGTTAAGAATTGAATTTCCTAATTGATAGTCTTCTTATAAAAATAGCCAAACTAGGATGGCCTAAAGTGATTAATGGGGCTAAAATATGGCCATAGCCCGAAATATGTTGTCTTTTAGGCTAATGAATTTTACTTTTTAGGCAACCCCTAGGTAGAAAGATACCTTTAGTCTGAAATTTGGTAAAGAATAAAGTATTATCTCAAATTACCTTAACCTACACTTGAGAGTGGCAACTCATGCCCCCGACCCTCAACTCCAAATATTAAGAAAATGTACATAGTAACCACGGGTGCATTTCATGTAACGTGTTTTCCGTGTGCTCAAAAATAACAAGTGCACACCATCGTGACTTGTTTCAAGATAAATCCATAAATATTAAAAGCGGCTAAAATTTTGAAAAAGGTTAAAAGCACAATAGGTTCAAAATATGCAAAAATGATTAGATAATTAGGCCAAAATATTAATAGTTAAGCGACCGGGCTAGAACCACGGAATTCGGGAATACCTAACACCTTCTCCCTGGTTAACAGAATTCCTTGCTCAGATTTCTGGTCGCAGACAAATTAAAACAGAGTCAGAATTTCCTCGGTTTGGGATTTTAAAACAAAACGGTGTCCCGGAGCATCGTCAAAAATCCGGGTGGCGACTCTGAAATTAACAAATAATCCCAAAATCGATTATGTCACTTAAATTGGAAAAAACTCCCTTATTACCCTTCATTAATCAGGGGGTGAAAAAAGGAGGTGTGACAACTATGGGCAAAACTTCCAAAACAGTACCTCAAAAAGAGGGAACCGCTTCTTCATCATGCCCATCTAAGGGCAAATTAAAAACTCCTCCTAAAATCGAGCAGTGCATCCCTGGCCCCTTCGACACCGTCTCCGATTTTACAATTGAAAAACCCCCTTCTACACCGGGCCGATGCGAGCCCATGTCTTGATATATAAGTGTAGTGGCTGATATAGAGAGGATAAAACTAGACTGCCGTTGGGGGGAGGTGGCCCGAGTAGAAATCCCCACAGCTGAAGAAAGCATAGTCACACATAAGGCTGGCTTTCTCATCGTATACACATACCCTTTTACTTTAGGCCCCGTAGATTCTTCCTCTCCACTGATTGACCCAGTGATTCTTGACTTTTGTCGTCAATACTGAGTGACACTCGATCAAATTTATCCTTCTTTCTGGAGGATTGTATATATGATTCGACACATTTCCAACATGGTCGAGGGAATGTCTCTTACCCTCGACCAATTGATCAGATTGTACATCCCTCGTCTCTTTCGAGGGGGCTTAATTAAACTGCACCGTCGATCTGCCAAGGCATTCTTTTCCTGTATCAACAAGGATAAAGATCGGGGATGGATGAGCCGATTTGTTAGAATCAGAACCTCAGACACCATCCCTGCTGATAGAATGTCGTTCCCGGAGGAATGGAATATGAAACATAAGTATCCCCATTTTGAGTATGTTTTACCACCTCTTTCTCTCCTGATTGATTTTCTTCTATTTGTGCAGCCATCGTTTGGTTTCCCGACGCGGTTCAGGACCTTCCGGGGTAGGTCAAACTTTTGGATTCCGCTTTTCCATACAACAAACATGTCTGGCGCGATTTGGCTAAAACACGGTGGCAGGATAAGAACCACGGTATGCTCTCATTGTTATTCCCTCATGCTTTGTGAGTATTCTCCATGCTGGTGAGTTTGATACATCATGCTTGTGTAGGCCTTGGGGAAGGCGTGTTGATGAGACCGCCCCCTCCTGGTGAGGAAGAGGCTTCTAAAGCTGCTAAGGAAAAGAAAAGGAAGAAGGAGGCACCGACGGAGTCTACAAAATCCAAAAAGCAAAGGCTCGGAAGCCCAAGACCGATGCTACAGTCCTATCCTCGATAGTCGCTGAGAGCCTGGGAGCTGAGAAAGAAAGTGATGATACCTGCCTTTTGGTACAAAGGGCAAATTGAAGCGTTGGTGCTTCGAGAATTGTTGGGCGGACGTCTGTTGAGTTAGAGGCGGCCGATGCGGACCTGCCTTGTGCTGAGGAGACCCTCGAGGAGGGTTCGGGTGCAGTACTTAAGCCGCTCGTCGGACATAGCACAATCCGCATTGGTGAGTTCGAGGGGTCTTCTTCCGAAATCTTTCGGGGGCGAGAGGAAGCCTCGATGGAGGCTGACGTTGCCGGTGGATTTCAATTGGGCCCGTTGTTTTCTCCAGGGGAGATACGAGATGCCCAAGAGAGGAATGCCCCCGGTTTGGGGACCTCTCATGGAGGGGATGATCCATTTAGAGATTATTTTGAAGGTGTTGAGGAGGATACTGATATCGATGCCCCCATTTCCCTCGAGGAGGCCGAGAGGCTTCAAAAGCAGGTGACCTTCTTGATGTAATATGTTATGCTTCGAATTTCTACTCTTGCTTTCTAACTTTCTTCCTTTGTGTTGTAGGTCAAGAAGCTGTATGACCAAGCCTTCTCCAAGATGCAAGATGAGTTGACTCATCGTGGAGAGGAGCTTGAGAAGCTTATATCGGAGTCGGTTGAGCTGGAGGCTCTATATGCCCGAAAAGAGGAGGAGTTGATCAACCTCCAGGCAGGCTCGAAGAGAGCGCTCCTACAGAGGGCCGACTTCATCGAGAAGGTACTCGGGTACCCACAATTTTATCTTTCATTTCCATACTTGGTGCTAATTGGCTTGTGTTCTACGTTTTTCATATGCAGAAGGATGCCCTATTGGGGCAGATCCGAGAGGATGTTGTGTCCAAGGACGCCGAAATACTTGAGTTGGCGCGACTGAATGATGTCATGGCTTCGGAGAGGGACGTGCTTCGAGAGAAGATACATTCGATTCAAGACCTTCTTCGAGGTGCTCTGGAGGAGGTTGTTGCATTATCTGTGACCAAGTCTGAGGTCGATGAGTTTGTCTCTTCATACAAAAGGGATGTTGCTGCCGCGAATGATCGGGCTAGGGAGATATCTGAGAAGGCCGAGCTAAAACTGGCTCGGGCAGTTGCTCATGCTCGCTTGCAAGCCAGGAGGCAAGCCTTGGAGGAAGCGAGCGCTGAAGGTGTCGATCTCTCTGCCAATATTGAAGAAGCCAGGGCCTTGGAGGAAGAATCGGCAATCTCAACTACGTTGGATGAGGGCTCTGAAAGCGGCTCGGGCAGCAGCGAAGACGAAGAGTAGATTCTCCTACTGTTTTGCTTTTTCCTTTTTGTACATGGGACCCTCGGGGGAGGGTTTTGTAAAAATACCCTTGTAAATACATTTTTTTTTGGAATAAAAACATCTCTTCATTTTATATCATCCAAACTTTGCTCTTCAATGCTTATGCAAAAGTCGACTTTCAAGCTTTGACTTTAGCTCTTTGGAACCCGTACTTGCAATAATAGATCCCCTCGAGATCGTTCACCTTCTCGAGGCTAGGTCGGAATGGGGGTTTTGATCCCTCGAACGTTGTGTGACAATGTCATTAATATGACATGACCTGAAGTGATCGAGGTGGCCCCGCTGGTACACTTCCTCAAAAGTTATAATAACTTTGTCAGAATTAATTGGTCCTTAAAGTAGTTGAATAGCCTCTGCTTGTTCTATATATATTCACTCGCTTCTTCTTCAATTTGGGTCTTGCAACTTTGCAAAATTGGCATCCTCTTTAATGTTCTCTTCCTTTTCTCAGCTTGCGAAACTGCTTGAGTTTCCTTCCTCTTTGTCCTTGTTCAAGTAGTTATGGTTGTCGTGCCCGAGTCCATTCACCAAGAAGAGGGAAACCTTACATTTGCATCTTGGGCGTATGGTGAGTTAACCTCAAGCTGTCTTGCTTTGATAAAATACTTTGTACTAGAGAAATACTTTGATACCCCCGGCCATCGAGAGTATGCGTCGAGGTTTATTCGATCGATAGAAGAAAACCATCTCGAGTCTGTGAGGAGAGATTGCGGATGGGGAGAAAATGTGATGCTGCAGATACCTTCCTGAGAAGAGAATGTTATGGCTTACGTGGAGGGATTCTTGAACGTGTATATGTACCCATTTACATTGGGCCCTCTCCACCGTCTTGTGCTCGAATTCGTCAAAAGTTATCGAGTCACTCTAGCTCAAATTCATCCATCCTTCTAGTGGATAGTGTTGATGATGAGGTACTTTACTGAAAAGGGTGAGCTCGATTTTATCCTTAGCCACCTTATCCGATTATATCGGCCTCAGCATTGTCGAGGCCTAATTGTGTTACGATTTTAATCTACCAAGCCTTTTATCGCCATTGATGATGAGGGTCTGAACCGAGGATGGATGAGTCAGTTCGTCCGAGTGAGACCGTCGACATCATTTCTGCCGAGTTCCTACCACTCCCCAAAAAAAGGAACTTCAAATGTAAGTACTATGTCGTACCTTAGTGCCTTTTTCTCTCGATGCCTTATAAGAATGTTTATTTTTCTCTTTCCCAACGGTCCCGTGGATGCCGGAAGAGATCCCCAATCTTGCGGACTAGAGTCGGAGGCTGGCAGCTTCTTTGTCTTATTATGAATGCAAGTGGCGGGATCTATCGAAGGGTAGATGGGAAGCAAAGCACCACCGTATGTGCCATGTGGTTGCCTTTCGAGGAATGCTTTTCTTTATGTGTATTAACTCCATCGCCACAGGCGTTGGTGGATTTTTTGAGGTGAGATCGTGCCCTTCAAAGAGGGGGAAGGGCCGTCGGCTTCGGAGCCGAGGGAGGATAATAAGCAGAAACGGTCCTCGATGGATGAGGACATTCTCAATGAGGCAGGGCCTGCCCGGAGACACAAAGGAGATGCCGCCGCTGAAGAGGACTTTATAGATGTTGGTCATTCTGTGGACATCAACTCTCCTCGGGAGGATGGTTCTTCGCCTACGGCTCGAGACAGGGGCCCTCCCGAGGTTGCCGATCCTGCTAGGCCTAAGACCTCTAATTTCAAGGGAGAGGTTCCTCGAGAGGGAAAGAGCAAAATTCCTCCACCATCGTCTACTTCCCCCCTCAAAGGTACTTCAATGGACGTTCGGGGACAGGGGGTGCTTGAACCAAGTGGGGTCTCGAGTGATCATGTCCCTACCGAGAGCGGTTCAACTGGGGCTGATGGGGCCAGGCCAGTAGACGCACGCTCAACTTATGAGGAGGCTCGGCGGCTCTATTCCAAGGTGAGTTTTGGTTGGCTTTTTTGGTTTTTTCAGTTTTGTATTTTCATCTTTGAATTGAAGCTTCTTTTTCATAGGCTTTTGACAAGCTCAAGTCAGAGCTGATCCATTGCGAGGCCAAGTTGCAGGAAACCTTGGGCAAGGAGAAATATCTCAGGCTTCTTTGTAATGAGAAGATAAGAGAGTTGATATACCTTCGATCGGAGATGAATCGAAGTTGAGATCACGAAGGAAATCTCAAGCAACAGGTAATCCTTATTTTCAGGGAGTACGTGTTTCATTTCCCACCTTTGAGAACTAATGTTTCGGTGCTTCAGTTGCAGAGAAAAATGGAAGCGTTGGAATGCCTTTGTGGCGAAGTCAGATAGGTCAATTCCGAATGCAATGCGTTGAAGGCGCAGATAGGTGTTCATGCAGCGGCCCAAAGGAATGCTTTGTCCAAGGCTTCTGCCCTCGAGATACAGCTTCGCAATGCTCCAGAAGATAGCTTGATTCAGACGAGCAGGATTTCCAAGCTCGAGACTGATCTTTTGAATATGAAGGCCGAGGTCGTGGACGCCTGGCTTAAAGCTGAAGAAGTTCGAGCAAAGGCCGATAAAAAAGTGGTCGTTTATTTGAAAGATGTTGCTGATACTCGGGCTGAGCTGAGGGGAGCCTTTGACAGATAGAGAAGGGGCAATGAGTATGCCCAATGCAGGTCTCGGAGGGAGAACCTTAAAGAGATTCATGCTAGGGGCTTTGATCTCTCGGAAGAGAAAAAGAAGGCCAAGGCGGATGAGATCGACGCCAAGTTTTCCTTTCTTCTGGTGCCAATGCTGATATTTGAAGGCTGCCGAGGGAGCTGGTCCCTAGAGCATACTAGGTTTTTCTTCCTTGTCCTTTGTAAAACCTCATGTGGGAGCGTTGTAAATGTATATTTGTAATACACATATATATAGAGAAAAATTCTTTAGTATTTCGGATTTGCTTGTCGATAATTATCCCGATGAATTGGACTTCGAAATGAAAACCTGGGGGTTATAAATTGGCCCTGAGGCTTTTTAGGCTGGCCCGTGGTCTTTTACGCATCGGGTCGGTACGCCCTTTGATATAGCTGGCGCTTGGTCTCTTACGCATTGGGTCGGTATGCCCTTTGATATAGCTAGCGCTTGGGATTTTACACATTTGGCCCTTAGGCGCTTTGGTTAACCTTTTGGGGCTCAGTCTTCGAGTCAGGTTTCGACTCAAGCTCATTGACCCTCAGGTTTTTTAAATCGGCCATGAGGCTCTTTAGGTTGGCGCTTAGGCTCTTATGCAATGGGTCGGTACGACCTTTAATGTGGCTGGCAACTTGGGCTCTTACGCATTGGGTCGGTACGACCTTTAATGTGGCTGGCGACTTGGTCTCTTACCCATTGGGCCGGTACGATCTTTAACCGATTCTTTTCAAAGTTTTTTTTGAAGTAATTGGAGGCCTGTGATTTTATGGAAATAGTCGGACGTCTCCGAGTCGTGTTAGTTTGGCCGGAACCTTATGACGGTAGTCATTGTATTTGGTCGTAGCCTTTTAGTCCCCGAGTGAGATAGCATTGGTGTCTATATCGAGGGTATGCCTTTTTAGGGGTCTTACAAGTTCGAATATATAGCCTTGAGTTTGATATCGGAATTATGCCTTTTTAAGGTCTTACAAATGTGTACATGCCTTGCTTGAGGTTTTACAATTTTGATGTTGCCTCGGGGAGGGCTTACGAGCTCGAAGTTGCTAACCCTATGGTCTTATGGTTTTAAGTTTTTGATGACTCGATGGGACGACTGTTGAGGGCAGTCCCCGAGTCAGGATTATGCCTTTTTTTAAGGTCTTACAATTTTTACGTTGCCTCATTGAGCGCTTACAAGTTTGAACATGCCTCGTTGAGGTCTTAGATTGTTGATATTGCCTCATGAAGGGCTTATACTGTTGATATTGCCTCATGTAGGGCTTATGTTGTTGACATTGCCTCATGGAGAGCTATTTGTCACGACCCAAACTGGAGGATCATGACTAGCACTCGGGCCATACTTGTCGAGCATCAACGTACATTTTATCTAACCTTCTTTATTATCTTTAAGGGACGACGAGATCAATATAAATGGTAGATATGGATCATAAACAATAAACAGTGAAAGATAATGGCATGAACCTATATCACATGGGATGACAAGACTACTAAGAAACTACATATAAGGTACGAGCTACAACACTGCCATGAAAGACTATACAACAGAAATTAGCCAAAAGGGCATACCAACTATACATGAGTCGACACCTGTCTATGAGCCTCTAAAGGAGCTTAAGTGATACAACATTGTCGGAACAGGGCCCCGACTTACCCATAATATCTAATAAAAAAAATGCATACCAAGACCACGACAAGTCCGAAGAAAGGATCTTGCCAATAACCGCTGAACTAGGAAGCCTACTGTGGTGGGGGAGTTGCGTCTACCTGTCTACTAGGACCTACAGCATGACATGCAGCGTCCACAAATAAAAAGGACGTCAGTACGAATAAAGTACTGAGTATGTGAAGCAGGAAAGCATAAGTAAGAACAGTAATGTAAACAGGGATAAAGTATATACAACCTCTAACATCTGGGTACCTTTGAGGGATACTGACATGAAATGTGTGATACATACATATATATATACATAAACTTTTAGAACATACGCCTCTGTGGGAAACATCATCATCATATCGTACTCGGTCGTAATAGGCTCGGTAAAATATACCCGGCCACGTGGAGCTCGGTAAAACCCAACTGATCAGTGGTTACACAATAGGTGCCATACCCGGCCGACTATAGCGCGGCTCGTAGAGGAAAAAAGATACATACATATATAT
>ML304942.1:0-34502 GCA_005239505.1 Nicotiana paniculata
GAGGGCACATGATCTCATGAACGATTAGTAATATTGTAATTTTCTTGTTGGGTAGGTGCATGAGTTGAGAAGGCTTAGTAGTTGCAAGTTGACTCTTGAGGTTGGGTGGTTGCAATTAGGTTGATTCGTGTGATTGATTAAATTGTTATACTTGGGCATGTTTAAAGAAGGGAAAGAATGTGAAATTTTGTATGTTCATACTTGATTGCCGGTATCGATCATAGTTAAGGGGTAATGTGTGTGTTGAAAAGTAAAATACTCCTTGTTAATGAAATGTGTACGTGTTGAAGGATATTGCTCGAGGACGAGCAAGAGTCTAAGTGTGGGGTGTTGATGCGTGGCTAGAATCCATAGTTTTAAGCATTATGTACCTTACATTTTATGTGCTTTTGTGATAAAAATACATGTCATATGTGCATAATGGAGTCTATTTCATGTGTAGGTGAATTGAAGATGGAAGCCGAGCTACATGGGTGAATAAACGTCAAAAATACGCTCAAGAGTCGAAAAGGAGTGACCTGGGCCATAGCCGGGCATTTTGGCCTTAAAGTATGGCCTGCCCAGGCGTTTGGGGCTTAAAGCCTGGCCTACCCAGGCTATAGTGGGGCATTAGAGCCCAAACGCCTCGCCTACCCAGGCTATAGCTGGGCGTTTGGGGCTTAACACTTGGGGTCCCTGGTCCGGTAAATTCTGAGTTTTGAAGGTTTTAAGTGTTTTCCGATGTGAATAGAAGTCTCCTACAGGTTTAGGGATTGTCCCAAACATATAAATAGACCCAAAAACACAACTTCATGGGAAGGATGCCATTTTTGGAGAGAATATACACACAAGATCATTGAGGAAGCAAGGGATTATCAGTTTTCTTCATCTTATTCTAGTATTTTCCATTCATGCAAGACTTATGCAATTATTTAATTATAGTATGAGTGGATATACACCCATTGTTCTGGGGTTGTGGTTTAGCCATGAATATTGTTATTCGATATTAACTTAACCTTGATTATAATTCGCTCAATATATGGTTGTTTCTTCAATTCTGCGTTTAATTGCTTAATTGTTTGGCCAGCAATTTGGTTCTATATACTATCTATGTTATGCTTGGGAAAGCCGTATATAGATTAGAGTAGAATTTAATAGAGCGCAATCTTAACCCTTCAGGGGAGCGGATTTGTGGTTAGGATAGGAATATACCTAGTCACCGTGCTTAATTAAACATCGTAATCGTTGTGCGTTCTAATAGATTAATTTCATATGAATATAGGTGTTAATCTATTGAGAATAGGCGAGTAGTACTTCGGGAGAAGGCTAGGAGAGCAATCATCGATTAATTAGCAACCATGAGTGAATTATATGAAAGGAAGAGTTAATTAGAATGCAATACGAGTGGTGAATTGATCACAACCCTGGAATATTTGTCTCTATTGAATACACAACAATACTCTCGTTACTTGATAATTAGTTCATATAATCGTGGAATAAATTAGTTGTATTCCTGGATTTTGTTTTGGCTCGATTAAATAGCAATTAGAGTGATTCAATAAGTAGTTTACGCAAGTCCCTGTGGGTTTGACATTCGATTTAACATTATATTACTTGCTACGACCACGTATACTTGCGTGTGCGATTTGGACCAACAGGCCTGCTGGGCTGGACAGTGATAACACCTCGAGCATGAGGCGCCTGAGATACTGGTGGCGCATAATAAGGATCTTGAAGTATAGGAGGAGCTGGAATACCGTTGGCTGCTACGAAAGCTGAATGAACAGGGCGACTCACTAAACCCCTACCATAGCGTGCTGCTGGTGCACGGGCTCCTGAAAAATGGCCAGTCTCTCGAGACCTCTTTTTCTCTCTCTCACCCCTGTCCCGGGATAACATAGTCTCAATCCTCTGGGAAATACTCACGGCCTGCTGGTAAGTAATATCGGTCTCCAGCTCTCCTGACATGCTGGTTCTAATAATAGGGTAGAGTAACTCAATAAAGCGCCGAACCCGCTCTCTGACAGCGACGACCAAGGCTGGTGCATGGCGAGCCAAATCGCTGAAACGGAATGCATACTCTGATACAGTCATGGCACCCTGGCATAGCTGCTCAAACTCTGCACGCCAAGCATCCCTGAAACTCTGAGGGACAAACTCATGCAAGAACATCTCGGAAAACTGAGCCCAAGTATGTGAAGTTGCCTCGTCCGGGCTACTAAGCTCAAAAGCACGCCACCACTGATATGTTGCTCCCCTCATCTGGAAAGCAGTGAAGGAAACCCCACTCGTCTCCACAATACCCGTAGTACGGAGAATGCGATGACACCCCTCAAGAAAACCTAGGACGTCATCCGAAGCTAGTCCGATGAACTCAGGTGGGTGGTATTTCTTGTACCTCTCAAGTCGGAGTTGCTCTGCCTCAGGAACAGCTATCCTAGTCTCGTGCTGAGTTGGAGCTGCTGGGGGCATAGGAATATACACTGGAAACTGCCTGATATGAACTCTCTGCTCAGGAGTACGGGCTACTGGAGTTTGTATCCCTCCTCCGGCCTGGGATGTAGCTGGAGCTATCAGGAGTAGAACCGTCTGAGACAGGGTACTGAAGGCACTCAAGAACTATGCCAATGTCTCCTGGAGGTCTAGAGTAACAGTAAGGACCTTCTGTGCCCCTCCAACTATAGCTGCTGGGGACTCATCTGTCTCTTCTCTAGCCGGTGCTCGGGCTGCACCGCGTGCTCGTCCCCTGCCCCGGCCGCTGCCTCTGGTAGCTCTGACTGGGGACTCGGGTGCCTGGTCATCACTACGTCCGGTACGGGTAAGAACCACTGAAAGCAAGAATAGAATAGAGTTTTAAGAATTTGATGACAGAAACTAGCACGATAAGGAATTCCAAAGAATTCGATTGTTCTTAACAGTTACATAGCCTCCCCAAGATAGATACGGACGTCTCCGCACCAATCCGCGAGATACCAAGAGGCTCCTATGAACCTAGATGCTCTGATACCAACTTGTCACGACCCAATTTACCCTCCAAAAGGTATCGTGACGGCACCTAGTCTCTATGACTACATAAGCCTAAGATATTGCAGAAATGACAGAACCAATAAAATAAGGACAAAAAAGAACTCAAGTAGATATAACGTAGCTGCTCAGCATATACATTTTTACTTCCCAAAACCCGGAATGTCACCATAGTCACAAGCTCTGTACTAAATGTAGCTCTGTACAATGACACAGCGGAAAAATATACAAATATTCTATGCCTATGCTAGAGCAGAAGGGGACTCGTGGGATTCTGCGGACGCGACAGAATTTCCTCGCGGTCTCATGGCTGCTGATAGGACGACTCCTAGCCACGATACTTGATGCTGGTACCTAGATCTGCACATGGGGAAAATATGTGCAGGAAAGGGCGTGAGTACTCCACATTCGGTACTCCGTAAATGCCAAGCCTAACCCCAGTCAAGTAGTGACGAGGTCAGGTTGAGGCCCTACTAAATTTTTAAAACAAGTCAATATATAATTTAAAACAGTGAAAAATAGATAAGATACGATAACCAGTATTAATGCAAACGAAAAGATTTAATAACATAAAGAGAGCCCTCGACTCAGCACAACATATATCTCAACGGTAAATGTGCAATGCAGTACATGCGGAAAGCTCCCGGATCTCAGTTCGTAGTCCCAATTTAAATATGCTATGCAGTACAGGGGGAAAGCTCCCAAATCTCGGTCCGTAGTCCCAATTTAAATATGCTATGCAGTACAGGGGGAAAGCTCCCGGATCTCTGTTTGTAGTCCCAATTTAAATATGCATTTCAGTACAGGGGGAAAGCTCCCAAATCTCGGTCCGTAGTCCCAATTTAAATATGAAATGCAGTATAGGGGGAAAGCTCCTTGATCTCTCTCCGTAGTCCCAATTTAAATATGCAAAGCAGAAGTATGTCAATTATGTCTTAATTAAACAGTCTAGGAAAAACAACAGGTAACAATAGAGTAAAACTACCTAAGCATGATGTGACTAGTAGAAAATAAGAGGAAATCAAGTCAGAACAGGTAGGCATGCTTACTCTTAGGCTATCTACTCAATTAAGATAGGAAAACAGTAATATATGAATAAAAAGGAGCGATTTCATGGGAGTAAAAATAGGATTTTAGCAACAATGACCCGTGTACGCACTCGTCACCTCACGTACACGGCGTCCACGTAACCAAATCAGTGTAAAATGCCCAAGGGAAAGTCCCCAACACAGAATTAGGCAAGCCACTTACCTTGACTGTGCTAATCAACTCAATACCACGCTCTTTTCACGAGTATCTGACTCCGGGTGGCCCAAATCTATTCAAATCGATTGTATGGTGTAAATATCACTTCAAGGGATCAAAATATCTAATTATTTATAAGCTAATATGCGAAATTAGGAAATTCCTCCAAAAAGTCCCCCGGGCCCACATCTCGGAATTGGGTAAAATTTATATTTCCCGAACACCCATTCTCTCATGAACCCACTCGAACTGGAATCAACAAAATCCGACGTCTAAATCTCCCTAAATCCTCATATTTATACTTGGGAAAATTTCATCCCATTTCCATGGGTTTTCATCCAATTTCATTGATTAGATTGAGGAAAATGATAGAGATTAACGCTATATAAAGGGATTAAGGTTAGAAAACGTTACCTATGATCCTCCTCTTCAAATCCCACTGAAAATCGCCAAGTTCCGAGCTCACAATCAATTTTGGAATTATGAAATTCAAACCCTCAAATTTTTGGTATAAACTGCCCAGATATTTCGCACCTGTGGCACTGGGATTGCAGCTGCGGTGCCGCACCTGCCGAAACCCAATCGCAGGTGCGGAATTTCATTAAGTGGCCTTGGATCGCACCTGTGTGCCCGCACCTGCGGAAATACCATCGCAGGTGCAGAAATTCCTTTAATGGACTGGGGTCGCACCTGCGGCACCCCCTTTGCACCTGTCTGCACCGGCGAAAATACCATCGCAGGTGCGAGACACCATAACCAGAATGGTTCAACTATTCTCAAATTCACAAAACTCACCCGTTGGGTATTCGAAACAACCCCGAGGCCCCCGGGACCTCAACCAAACCTACCAACTGACCCTAATACCTTGTTCAAACTTGGTCGAGCCTTAAAAACACATCTCATACCATCAAAATCATCAATTATACATATATTCAAGCCTAAGAACTTAGGAAATTTCTAGAATTCACATTCGATGCCGAAACACGTCTAAACTCATCCGAATGACCTCAAATTATGTACACATGTCATAAATGACATTACGGACCTGTTTTTGCTTTCGGAATTCCATTTCGAGTCCGATATCAAAATATCACCTATCGGCCGAAATCGCCGAAATTCTAACTTTCGCCAATTAAAGACTAAATCCACAACTGACCTCGAAAATACATTCTGAACACGCTCCTAACCCTGAAATCACCCAAAGGAGCTAACGGAGTCGACACAATTCCATTCCGGATCCGTCTTGACACAGCTCTAGCTACGACCAGATTTCTAAAGCTAAATTCCACATTTATGGACTATGTGTCAAAAATCACTCCGGATTTCATCACTCAATGCTCGGACAAGTTACAATAACATAAATATACATGGGAGAAGTGGTAAATAGGGTATCGGGGCACAAATTCTTAAAACGACCGACCAAGTCGTTACAACTGCACTCTGCACTTCTTGTGCAGATCCAAGTACCAGCCAAAGCTAAGTTGAAGTACTAGTTGATACTATTTGCACGGAGACATGCGGTAGATATGCTGGAGTTCACAGATTCCTGGAGTCTTCTCCCATATATTCATTTACTGTTTTTACATAGTTCAAAACAGACATGTATTTTCTTTCAGCCAAATACTTGCAGTATTCTTTAGTAGTTCGTGAATTGTGACCCCAGACCCTGGGTAGCTAGATATTATAATTAGCTTCGAGTTTTGTTTTATTATGTCTCACATTATTTGGCATTTGGTTATTTGATATATTTAGACCTAATATTATATTTTAATTATTTTAAATGTTGAATCCCTCTATCATTGGCTTGCCTAGTAAGTATGGTGTTAGGCGTCATCATGATCCCAAGGGTTGGGAATTTGAGTCGTGACAAGTTGGTATCAGAGCACTAGGTTGCCTATGTCTCACAATTCACGAACAAGCTTAGTAGATACTGAAGGATCAGTACGAAGACGTCTGTACTTATCTCTTAGAGGCTATAAAGTTAGAAACAAACTCAATTTCTATTTCTACTCTATCGTGAGATTCTTGTTATCTCTAATACTGATTGAACTCTTCTATTCTCTCGCAGACGGCGAGAACACGTGCTTCCTCTTCTGCTGAACAACAGTCAGGTCCTCCACCAACAACAACTCCTATTAAGGGCAGAGGTCCAGGCCATGTCAAAGACCGAGGCAGGGGCAGGACTCAGCCCATTCCTCAGATAGAAGCCCCAGCTGCGGATCCCCAGATAGAGATTGATGAGGGTGATCCAACTCAGACCGTTCCAGCGGGACTAACTCAGGTCCCAGAGGGGTTTATTTCTACCTCGGTGCTCCAGGACGCTTTGGTCCGATTAGTGGGAATTATGGAGAGTGTAGCCTAGGCTGGCGCTCTCTCCGTGGTAGCAGCCGCATCTCAGGCTGGAGTAAGGGTATAGAATCCTGCTACTCACACTCCTGAGCAGATTACTCCTCAGACTCAGACCCCAGTAGCCAATCCAGCTGGGGTAGTTCGGTCAATTGCTGCAGCTCCGCTTGTTGATGGAGCAGCTATGTACTCCGATGCTTTGAGGAGACTGGACAGGTTTATCAAGATTTTCCTTGTTCATTTCAGTGGTGCTACTTCAGAGGACCCTCAGGAATATCTTGACAGCTGTCATAAGGTTCTTCGGAACATGGGTATTTTGGAAACCAATGGGGTCGACTTCGCCGCTTTTCATATGACTGGTTCTGCCAGGAAATGGTAGAGGTATTAATTGTTGACTAGACCAGCTAGGTCACCTGCTCTGACTTGGGATCGGTTTTCGCATCTCTTTTTGGAGAAGTTTCTACCTATCACTACTAGAGAGGAGTTCCACCGTTAGTTTGAGCGTCTTCAGCAGGGCAGCATGACTGTCACCTAGTATGAGACTCGCTTCGTGGATTTGGCCAGACATGCTATTCTTTTATTACCCACAGAGAGAGAGAGATGGTCAGGAGATTTATTGAGGGCCTTGCTCAGTCGATCAGTTTGCAGATGGCTAAAGAGACAGGGACTGAGATTTCCTTTCAGGATGCAACCAATGTGGCCCAAAGAGTTGAGACGGTTCTCGGGATGTAAAGTCAGGGGTCAAATAAGAGGCCTCGCCATTCCGGTGGATTTAGCGGTGCCTCATCTGGAGGCAGGTTAATTTCAGTAGAGGCCATTCCATTCAGCACTTCAAGATTCACATGGTACTTCTGGTGGTCGTGTTTCTTATACGCCTCCTTCTGCTCAGCCAACCTATAGTGCTCCATAAGCTCCTATCAGAGCACCTCCTCTGCAGAGTTATTATCATGGCCAGCCGACTCGTCAGTGTCAGCCTCTATATCAGGAGGGATGTTTTGAGTGTGGTGAATATGGGCATATTCGGAGAGCTTTTTTGAGGTATTCGGGTAATCAGATTCAGTACCAAGGTTCTCGTGCCATAGTTCCGGCACCAGCTGCAGCACCACCTGCCCAGCCATCTAGGGGTAGGGGTTAGGTAGCCAGAGGTAGGGGCCAGATTGTTAGAGGTGGAGGTCACGCTGCTAGGGGTGGAGGCTAGACCGCTAGAGGTGGAGGTCCGCATATCAAAGGTCCTCCCAGAGACGTGGTTAAGGGTGGCGGGGTCCAGCCCCGATTATATGCATTTCCAGCCAGACCTGAGGCGGAATCCTCCGATTTCGTTATCACAGGTACCATTTTTGTTTGCAATAGAGTTTCTTCAGTTCTGTTTGATCCGGGGTCTACTTATTCTTATGTATCATCTTATTTTGCTTCGTATTTAGTTGTGCCCCGTGATTTTTTTAGTGTCCCTATTTACGTGTCTACGCCCGTGGGGGATGCTAGTGTTGTAGATCGTGTGTATCGTTCGTGTGTAGTCGTTATTGAGGGTCTTGAAACTGGTGTAGACCTTTTGCTTCTTGACATGGTCGATTTTGACGTCATATTGGGCATGGATTGGATATCACACTATTATGTCATCATGGACTGTCATGCCAAGACAGTTACTTTAGCTTTGTCGGGCTTGCCTTGATTAGAATGGAAAGGGACTCCTGGTCATCCTCCCAGCAGAGTGATTTCTTATGCCAAGGATCGTCGCATGATTGAGAAGGGATGTTTGACTTATTTTGCTCATATTCATGATTCTAATGCTGAAGTCTCTTCGATAGATTCGGTTCCTATTTTTTGTGAGTTTCTCAAAGTGTTTCTGGCAGACCTGACGGGGATACCACCCGGTAGTGATATTGATTTTTGCATTGATGTGGCTCCTGGCACTCAGCCCATTTCTATTCCTCCATACCGGATGGCCCCATCAGATTTGAAAGAATTGAAAGAACAGCTGCAAGACTTTCTTGTTAAGGGCTTCATTAGGCCTAGCGTCTCGCCCTGGGGTGCACCGATTTTGTTCGTGAAGAAGAAGGATTGGTCGATGAGAATGTGTATAGACTACTGGTAGTGGAATAAAGTCATCGTCAAGAATAAATATTCATTACCGAGAATTGATGATTTATTTCATCATATTCAGGGTTCCAGGGTGTTTTAGAAAATCGATCTTAGATCGGGCTACCATCAATTGAAGATTAGGCCGTCTGGTGTTCCTAAGATAGCTTTTCGGACGAGGTATGGGCACTATGAATCTCTGGTGATGTCATTTGGTTTGACTAATGCCCCAGAAGCCTTTATGAACTTGATGAATCGGGTTTTCAAACCTCATCTGGGTTCCTTCATAATAGTGTTCATTGATGATACTCTAATATACTCCCGCAGCGGGGAGGAACATGAGCAGCACCTCCGGATAGCGCTCCAGACTTTGAGGGATAATCAGTTGTATGCAAAATTTTCTAAGTGTGAGTTCTGGTTGGATTCAGTAGCTTTCTTGGATCACATTGTATCAGAAGATGGTATTTAGGTAGATCCTAAGAAGATAGAGGAAGTCAAGAACTGGACTAAACTCACTTCTACCACGGAAATCAGCGGTTTTATGGGTTTGGCGGGTTACTACCGTCGTTTTGTGGAGGGATTCTCATCCATAGCAGCCCCAATGACTAAATTGACTCAGAAAGGTGCCCCATTCAAATGGTCGGACGAGTGTGAGGCGACCTTTCAGAAGCTCAAGACAACCTTGACTTCTGCACCGGTGTTGGTGTTACCATCAGGTTCAGGATCTTTCATGGTACATTGTGATGCTTCCCGTGTTAGGATTGGAGCGATACTGATGCATGAGGCTAGGGTGATTGCATATGCGTCTCGGTAGTTGAAAGTTCATGAGAAGAATTACCCTGTCCATGACTTAGAGTTGGCAGCCATTTTTCACGCATTGAAAATATGGAACTATCTTTATGGCATGCCATGTGAGGTTTACACGGATCATCGCGGTCTCCAGTACTTGTTCAAGCAAAAGAATCTTAATTTGAAACAGAGGAGATGGTTAGAGTTATTAAAGGATTATGGCATCACTATATTGTATCAATCGGGGAAGGCCAATGTGGTGGCCGATGCATTAAGTAGGAAGGCAGTGATATGGGAGGCTTTGCATTCATTCCAGTCGGTGAGAGACCGATAGCTTCAGATATTCAGATTTTGGCTAATCAGTTCGTGAGGTTGGATATTTTGCCCAACAACGTTTTAACTTGTACAGTCACTCGGTCTTCTTTATTTGAGCGTATCAGAGATCGGCAGGATGATGACCCGCATTTGGTGGTCCTTAGGGACACAGTTCGACAAGGTGGTGCCAAGAAGGTTAAAGTTGGAGATGATGGTGTTTTGAAGATGCAGTGTCGTATATGCATGCCTAATGTAGATGGTCTTCGTGAGTTGATCCTTGAGGAGGCTCACAGTTCTAAGTACTCTATTCACCCGGGTGCTGCCAAGATGTACCACGACCTACGACAATATTATTGGTGGCAAAGTATGAAAAAGCACATTGTTGCTTATGTGGCTCCTTGTTTGAATTGCCAACAGGTGAAGTATGAGCACCAGAGATCCGGTGGTTTGCTTCAGCAAATAGAGATTCCTAAGTGGAAGTGGGAGCATATCATTATAGACTTCGTTGTTGGACTCCCATGGACTAAGAGGAAGTTCGACGCTATTTGGGTTATTGTGGATAGGCTCACTAAATCAACACATTTCATTCCAGGGAAAGTACTTATACTTTGGAGGGGTTGGTAGAGATATATATTCGAGAGATTGTTCGTCTTCACGGTGTGCCCATTTCTATCATTTTTTATCGGGGTACGTAGTTTACCTCGCACTTTTGGTGGGCAGTTCAGTATGATTTGGGTATACGAGTTGAGTTGAGCACAACATTTCATCCTCAGACGGACGGGCAGTCCGAGCGTACTATTCAGATCTTTGAGGATATGCTTCGTGCCTGTGTTATTGATTTTGGAGGTTCTTGGGATCAGTTATTGCCGTTAGCGGACTTTGCCTACAAAAATAGCTATCAGTCGAGAATTCGGATGGCTCCCTTTTGAGGCTTTATATGGTAGACGATGTAGATCGCCAGTTGGATGGTTTGAGCCGTGAGAGGCTCGGTTATTGGGTATAGACTTAGTTCAAGAGGCCTTAGATAAGGACAAGGTTATACAGGATCAACTTCGTGCAGCTCAGTCTAGGAAAGAGAGTTATGCCGACCGTATGGTTCATGATGTGGCATTCTTGATCGGAGAAAGGGTATTACTTCTGGTATCGCCCATGAAGGGTGTTATGAGGTTTGGGTAGAAGGGAAAGTTCAATCCTAGTTATATAGGGCCATTTGAGATTCTTGATAGAGTGGGGGATGTAGCTTATAGACTCGCGTGGCCTCCAGGGTTATCCTCAGTTCATCCGGTATTCCATGTATCCATGCTCCGAAAATAACATGGTGACCCGTCCCACGAGGTAGATTTCAGCTCTGTCCAATTGGACAAAGATTTGACTTATGAGGAGGATCTGGTAGATATTTTAGACCGGCAAGTTTTTCAGTTGAGGTCAAAGCATTATCCTGTCGTTCGAGTGTAGTGGAAAGGTCATCCCGTCGAGGAAGCTACTTGGGATTCCGAGTCGGACATGTAGAGTAGATATTCCCACTTGTTTTCCAGTTCAGGTAATTTTCTATGTCCATTCGAGGGCGAACGTTTGTATTAGAGGTGGAGATTGTGATGACCCAAAGGGTCATCTTATGAATTAAGACTCCATTCCGGGCTCATTAACCTTAAAAAGACTAATTTTAATTACTTCAATTTGCGTGCGCAGTCTGGGCATGAAACTGGAAAGATTTTATGTAAAAATTTGAGAAATAATAATATTGGAATTTAAAATTTGGTTTTGATTCGGGTCAACATTTTTAGTAAACGGACCCGGATCTATGTTCCGACGATCTCAGGAGGTCCGTAGTAAAATATGAGACTTGGGCGTATGCCCGAAATTGAATTCCGACGTCCCTAGATTTAGAAATCAATTTTTGAAGAAAATTGTTTTGCTGGATTTTAAGGAAATAAAGAAATGAATTAATGTTTGAAATCGTTAGTATCGGGCCCATATTTTTGTTCTGGAGCCCGGTACAGGTTTGTTACGATATTTAAGTCCTATTTGTGAAATACACTCGCATTGCCTCCAGGGTTATCCTCAGTTCATCCAGTATTCCATGTATCCATGCTCCGGAAATAACATGGTGACCCGTCCCACGTGTTGGATTTTAACTCTGTCCAATTGGACAAAGATTTGACTTATGAGGAGGAGCTGGTAGCTATTTTAGACCGGCAGGTTCATCAGTTGAGGTCAAAGAGTTATCCTTCCATTCGAGTGCAGTGGAAAGGTCAGCCCGTCGAGGCAGCTACTTGGGAGTCCGAGTCGGATAATCAGAGTAGATATCCCCACTTGTTTGCCAGTTCAGGTAATTTTCTATGTCCGTTCGGGGGCAAACGTTTGTTTTAGAGGTGGAGATTGTGATGACCTTAAGGGTTATTTTATGAATTAAGACTCCATTCCGGGCTCATTAACCTTAAAAAGACTAATTTATATTACTTCGATTTGTGTGCGTAGTCTAGGCATGAAACCAGAAAGCTTTTATGTAAAAATATGAGAAATAATAATATCGGAATTTAAAATTTTGTTTTAGTTTATTCGGGTCAACATTTTGAGTAAACGGACCTGGATCTGTGTTTCGACAATCTCGGGAGGTCCGTAGTAAAATATGGGACTTGGGAGTATGCCCGGAATTGAATTCCGAGGTCCCTAGATTTAGAAATCAATTTTTGAAGAAGTTGTTTTGCTAGATTTTAAGGAAATAAACAAATGAATTAATGTTTGAAATCATTGGTATCGGGCCAGTATTTTCGTTCTGGAGCCTGGTACAAGTTTGTTACGATATTTAAGTCCTATTTGTGAAATTTGGTGAGAATCGGAATTTATTTAACGTGATTCAGATATCCGGTTGAGAAAATAGTGAAATTGAAGTGTTCTTGAGAAAATCATGAGTTTTGAGGCGAATTCCTAGTTTTACATGTTATTTTTGTGATTTGATCGCGCGAGCAAGTCCGTATGATATTTTTAGACTTGCGTGAGTTTCGAGTAGGCTACGGAGTGTTTAGAACTTAGAAATATCAGCTGGTGCATCTAGTGTGTGTCACCAGGCCTCTGATCTCTCAATTGCGGGATTAGGCCTCGCAAATGCGAACCTGGCAGGCCTGGGAAATGCGACAAAGGCCTCGGAAGGCCATCCTCGAAAATGCGAGATTCCCTTCACAAATGCGAAGATTGCCAGGATGACTAGAAGTCGCAAATGCGACATTTTAGTCGCAAATGCAAAGGCAGCAGTAATTGTCGAAGGGTTCGCAATTGACCCCTGATCGCATTTGTTATAATCGCAGCTTGTTAAGTGGGATTATAGACGGGATTTTCACCCATTTTTCAATTCTCTCAAACCTAAACCTCCATAGGCGATTTTTCAAGGACTGTAGCTTCTCCAAATCATAGGTAAGTGATTCCTAATTACTTTCTTTCAATCCTTTACAACTTTTTACAAGATTTCAACCAAAAACCTAGGACTTTCATGGTAAAATTTGGGATTTTTGCGTAGAACTTAAGAAATTCGAAATTTGGGAATTTAGGCCTCAAATTGAGGTCGGATTCCAAAACCAATTGTATATCCGGGCTCGGGGGAGAATGGGTAAACGAATTTTGGTCCGAACCTCGAGTTTAGACCAAGCGGGCCCGGGGTTTATTTTTGTCTTTTGATAGGAGAACATAGGAAAACCATAGGTTTTCATTAAAGTTAATTCCTTTAGCAATAATTGATGATATTGAACCAATTATGATTATATTCGAGCGGGTTAGAGGCAAATTCTAAAGGAAAAGTTGTGATTGAGTAGTGAGTGGCCTGCGGAATTGAGGTAAGTGTTTGGTTTACTGTTTTGCTTAGTTCAAAACAGACATATGTATTTTCTTTTAGCCAAATACTTGTAGTATTCTTTAGTAATTCGTGAATTGTGACTCCAGACCTTGAGTAGCTAGATATGATAATTAGCTTCGAGTTTCATTTGATTATGTCTCACACTATTCGACATTCGTTTATTTGATAAATTTAGACCTAATATTATATTTTAATTGTTTTAAATGTTGAATTTCTCTATCATTGGCTTGCCTAGCAAGTATGGTGTTAGGCATCATCACAATCCCGAGGGTTGGGAATTTGGGTCGTGACAAAATCATGCAAGTTATGAACACACAAATTGCAGTAAGATTACTACTCACAGTACTCGTGCCGAAATATCAAATGCTTCACCTCGAGCAATTCCTACAAATTCCACCAATCAATCTATAATTACATAATATCGATCTCTTGTTAATTTTCTTGTTTAGGCTAATTCATAGCTAATTTAGAATACCTAATCATCGGGGTTCATGTTTGAGTCTTAATTTGGATTTCTATTTACTCATAGGACTAGTCCATAATCTATAAATTTTAAACTATTTAGTATACTTTATTCCTCCAAAATTAGACCTATCAGTACTTAAGCCAAACATTTATAGCCTTACTGTCCATAATAATAATATTTATTTATTTATTTATTACTAAAAAAATTGATATTGAATTCTTTTGTACTACATGAAATCACGTAGATGTAGTGAAATAATTCAACTGATAAGAAGAAGGTTAACCTCTTGAGCTGAAGGAGAACTTTATACTTTCAATTTCAATCCCTAGTTCTTCTTAAAGCCTTTGTTCAAAGTTTTCTTCTTCTTCCTCCTTTTCTTCTTTTCTCTTTATTTCCTTCTGTTCTTTTGTTGTTTTTGTTTCATGAAGTAGTGTGATGACCCAAGGGGTCATTTTATGAATTAAGACTCCGTTCTAGGCTTATTAGACATAAAAATATCTAATTTTAATTACCTTGATTTGCATGCACAGTCCGGGCGTGAAACCGAAAAGATTTTATGTGAAAATATGAGAAATACTAATTTTTAGAATTTAAATTTTTGTTTTAATTTACTTGAGTCAACCTTTTGAGTAAATGGACCCGGATCTGTGTTCTGACGATCCCGGGAGGTCCGCAGTAAAATATAGGACTTGGCCTTATGCCCGGAATCAAATTCCGAGCCTTAGAAATCAATTTTTGAAAGAAATTGTTTTGCTGAATTTTGCTAGGAGCCCGGTACAGATTTGTTATAGTATTTGAACGCTATCTGTGAAATTTGGTGAGAAACAGAGTTTATTTGATGTGATTTGGACGTCCAGTTGAGAAATAGTGAACTTTAAGTGTTCTTGAGAAAAATGATGAGTTTTGAGGTTTAATTCAAAGGTTTACATGTTATTTTCATGATTTGATCGCACGAGCAAGCCCGTATGATATTTTTAGACTTACGTGCATGTTTGGTTTAGAGCCCCGCGGGCTCGGGCGAGTTTCGGATAGGCCATGAGGTGTCTTACACTTAGAAACATCTGCTGGTTTTCTGTTTCTGGTGCCTAGTTCAATTGTTATTCGCGTTCGCATGGGTTCATTCGCGAACGCGAAGAGTAAAAATGCTGGGGGGCCCTTTTTGTTCTATCCTAACGCACCCACCCCTCCGCGATCACAATGTGTTACTGGGTCAAGGGGAGGGGCTGGTCTTACACTATGCGAACGCGGCCTAGTGACCGCGAACACGAACGCGAACGCCTGAGGATCTAAAGCTCCACGAACGCGAGCCCTGAGATGCGAACTCGTAGACCACTGGCCCATTTCCCTATGTGAATGCAGGCAAACCCACGCAAACACGGTGAAGGCCTGCCCAGTATATAAATTCAATTTTAAACACGGACAAAACCTATTTTTCACATATTTTTCGAACTACCAAGCCCTAAGGACGATTTTCTTCACCAAAGTTCATCCCCAAAGTGTAGGTAATCAATTCTAAACTCTACTCTTTCAATTATCCAATGTTTTTCATCATTTTTAAATCAAAAATAAAGAATTTTCATGGTAAAAGTTGAGGGTTTGGGTAGAACTAGGAAATTTTGTAAAAATGGGATTTTTACCTCGAATTGAGGTCGGATTTCGAAACTAATTGCATATTTGGGTTTGGGGGTGAATGGGTAAACGGAATTTGGTCTGAACCCCGAGTTTGGACCAAGCGAGCCCGGGGTCGGGTTTTAACGTTTTTTGAGAAAACATAGAAAAACCATAATATTTCAGTAAAGTTGGTTCTTTTAGCATTAATTAATGATATTAAACTAATTATGATTAGATTCGAGTGTGTTGGAGGTTAATTTGAAAGGAAAAGTGCTAATTGAGCAGTGAGTGGCCTGCGAAATTGAGGTAAGTGTTGTGTCTAACCTTAGCTTGAGGGAATAGGTATTGTATGACTACTTTCTACCTGTTTGTTTGTTAAATCCAATGTATAGGTGAGGTGACGAGTACCTATACATTGTGGTCAGGTCATACCATGTGAGTAAATGCTATTTCTTATAATTCTGGTTGTCTTAAAGCCCATCATATGTGATTATTGTTGTTAGCGAAATGTTGAGAACATTGAGTTGAGATTGAAATATTAAATGGTGATAGAAATTATGATGAAATACTGTTTCTCGTGAAATCCCCTTTTATGTTGTTTATGATTTGATGAGATTGTGAGGAACAGTGTAAAACAAGAAGGTGATGTTGTGCATGACTTAATTATATTGTGAGGAAGGGAAAAGCACGAAGGGTGATGTCGTGCATGATTTATTTATAAGGTGAGGAAGAGAGTAAAGCACGAAGGGTGATGCCGTGCAATTCTAAATTATAATCTGGTGAGGATGAGAGTAAAAGAACGAAGGGTGATGCCATGTATTCTATTTATTATTTGGTGAGACTGAGAGTAAAAGCACAAATGGTGATGTCGTGCAAGTTTACTTTCTATCTTTGATTGCTAAAATTATTGTTGATCACTATCTGTGTTTGCCTTATTGTTTTCCTCATTCCTTATGTTGAAAATTTCCTATCGCATACTCCCTTCCCATTAATTACTGTTTACATTCTTTAATTGCTATTATTTCCTGTTAGCATGATTCGATGTCCAGGTTTTATGTGGTTTCTTGTCCTAGCCTCGTCAGTACTTCGCCGAGGTTAGGCTAGGCACTTACTCAGTACATGGGATCGGTTGTACTAATACTACACTCTACACTCTTTTGTGCAGATCAGCTACCAGCCAGCGTTAGGGATTTTAGTAGCGGTCACTCATCATTCGGAGACACGAAGTATATCTGCCGACGTTCGCATATTTTTGGAGTCTTCTCTTAGTTTATAAAGATTGTTTTATTTTATTCGAAACAGATATATTATTTCTTTCGACCCATTAATTGTAGTATTCTTTGAAGTTCGTGAATTGTGACACCAGGCCCTGGGGTAGTCTTAGAGTTATATATATTTAGTTCATGGCTCGGTTTATTTATTTGTTTATAATTTTATTTTTGGAATGTTATTCGTTGTATATCATTAGATTTAATCTACTCTAAATTTTTTTTATTGTGTTTAAATAAGTAACCAAAGGAAAAATAGTTAATCGAAATCTAACATTGGCTTGCCTAGCGAGTGTGGTGTTAGGCGCCATCACGATCCCCAAGGTTAAGAATTTGGGTCGTGAAAGTTGGTATCAGAGCACTAGGTTGCATAGGTCTCAGAATATCACGAACAAGCTTAATAGAGTCTAAAGGATCGGTATGGAGACGTCTGTACTTATCTCTTAGAGGCTATCGAGTTAGGAAACAACTCCATTTTATTTATTTCTACTGCGATTCTTGGTATCTCAAATACTGATTGAACTCTTCTACTCTCTCGCAGATGGCGATAACACGTGCTTCCTCTTCTGCTCACCAACACTCTGGTCCTGTAACAGCAGCAGCTCCTACTAGGGGCAGAGGCAGGGACAGGACTCAGCACATTGCTCGGACAGCAGCCCCAGCTGTGGAACACCAGATTGAGATTAATGAGGGGGTTCTAGCTCAGACCGTTCCAACAGGGCTAGCTCAGGTCCCAGAGGGGTTTATTGCCACCCCGGTACTTCAGGATGCTTTGGTACGTTTAGTGGGCATTATGGAGTGTATAGCCCAGACTGGCACATTCCGTGTTGCAGCAGCTGCATCTTAGGCTGGAGGAGGGGTCCACACTCCTGTTATGACTACTCAGATTCAGACCCCAGCAGGCAAGCCAGTTGGGGTAATTCAGCCGGTTGCTCCAGCGCCGCCTGTTGATGGGACACCTATGTCCACCGATGCTTTGTGGAGACTGGACAGGTTCATTAAGTTATTCCCTATTCATTTTAGTGGTGAGACTTCAGAGGATCCTCAGGAATATCTGGATAGTTTTCATGAGATAATTCGTAATATGGGTATTTCGGAGAACAATGGAGTCGATTTTGCTGCTTTTCAGATGTCTGGTTCTTCCAAGAAATGGTGGAGGGATTATTTTTTGACTCGACCAGTTGGGTCGCCTGCCTTGACTTGGAATCAGTTTTCTCATCTCTTTATGGAGAAGTTTTTCCCTTCTACTACTCGAGAGGAGAAGCGTTGTTAGTTTCAGCGACTTCAGCAGGGCAGCATGACCGTGACCCAGTATGAGACTCGTTTCTTGAATTTGGCTAGACATGCTATTCTTTTGTTGCCCACAGAAAGAGAGAGGGTCAGAAGATTTATTGAGGGCCTTGCTCAGCCCATTAGGATGCAAATGGCCAAAGAGATAGGGACTGAGATTTCTTTTTAGGATGCGGCTAATGTGGCCAGGAGGGTTGAGTCGGTTCTTGGGATGGGAAGTCAGGGATCAGACAAGAGGCCTCTCCATTCTGGTGGTTTCAATGGTGCCACATCTGGGGAGGCGGGGTTAGTTTCAGCAGAGGCCATTCCATTTATCACTTCAGGCTATACATGGTAACTCAGGTAGTCACAGTTCTTATATGCCTCCTTCTACTCAGCCAGTCTATAGTGCACCATCAGGTCCTATCAGTGCACCTCCTCTCCAGAGTGTTCAGGGTGGTTATACTGGTCAACAGGGTCAGTTTGCCGGCCAGCAGTCTCAGCAGCCAAGGTCTTGTTACACTTGTGGTGACCCAAGGCACATTGCCATATATTATCCTCGCGCGTCGAGTAATTCTCAGTATCAGAATTCCCTTGCTATAGTTCCAACACCGCCTGCCCAGCCAGCTAGGGGTAGGGGTTAGGTAGCCAGAGGTAGAGGACAAATTGTTAGAGGTGGAGGTCAGGCCGCTAGGGGTAGAGGCCAACCCGCTAGAGGTGGAGGTCCGCCCATAAAAGGTCCTCCCAGAGAGGTGGTTCAGGGTGCTGGAGCCCAGCCCTGCTTATATGCATTTCCAACTAGACCCGAGGCGTAGTCCTCTGATGCTGTCATTATAGGTATCATTTCAGTTTGCAATGGAAATGCCTTAGTTTTGTTTGATTTGGGGTCTACATATTCTTATGTGTCGTCCTATTTTGCCTCGTATTTGGTTTTTCCCCGTGATTCTTTGAGTGTCCCTGTGAATGTGTCTACACCGGTGGGGGAGGCTATTGTTGTAGATCGTGTATATCGTTCGTGCTTAGTCATTATTGAGGGTCTTGAAACTAGTGTAGGACTGTTGCTTCTTGACATGGTTGATTTTGATGTCATATTGGGCATGGATTGGTTGTCACCTTATTATTACATCTTGGACTGTCACGCCAAGACAGTTACTTTAGCTTTGCGGGGATTGCCTCGGTTAGAATGGAAAGGGACTCCTGCTCATTCTCCCAATAGAGTGAATTCTCATGCCAAGGCTCGTTGCATGGTTGACAAGGGATGTTTGGATTATTTGGCTAATATTCGTGATTCTGATGCCGAGATTTCCTCAATAGAGTCAGTGCCCATTGTTCGGGAATTTCCCGAAGTGTTTCCAGCAGACCTGCCGGGAATGCCACCCGACAGGGATATCGATTTTTATATTAGTGTTGCTCCGGGCACTCAGCCCATTTCTATTCCTCCTTACCGGATGGCCCCACCAGAATTGAAGGAATTGAAAGAACAGTTGCAAGACCTGCTTGATAAGGGTTTCGTCAGGCTCAGTGTCTCGCCCTGGGGTGCACCAGTCTTGTTCGTAAAGAAGAAGGATGGATCGATGAGGATGTGTACAGATTAGCGGATGTTGAATAACGTTACTATCAAAAATAAGTATCAATTGCCAAGAATTGATGATTTATTTGATCAGATTTAGGGTGCCAAGGTGTTTTTGAAAATTGATTTGAGATCGGGCTACCATCAGTTGAAGATTAGGGCGTCTGATGTTCCTAAATAAGCCTTTCGAACAAGGTATGGGCACTGTGAATTTTTGGTGATATCTTTTGGCTTGACTAATGCCCCAGCAGCCTTTATGAATTTGATGAATCGAGTTTTCAAGCCTTTTCTAGATTCCTTCGTAATCGTGTTCACTGATGATATTATTATATACTCCCGCAGTCGGGCGGAGCATGAACAAACTCTCCATATAGCACTCCAAAATTTGAGGGATAATCAGTTGTATGCAAAATTTTCAAAGTGTGAATTCTGGTTAGATTCAGTATCTTTCTTGGGTCACGTCGTATCAGTAGAGGGTATTCAGGTAGATTCTAAGAAAATAGAGGCAGTCAAGAACTGTCCTAGACCCACTCCAGCCACCGAAATCAGGAGCTTCTTGGGTTTGGCGGGATACTACCGTCATTTTGTGGAGGGGTTCTCATATATAGCAGCCTCGATGACGAGATTGACTCAAAAGGGTGCCCCATTTAAATGGTCAGATGAGTGTGAGGCGAGCTTTTAGAAGCTCAAGACGGCCTTGGCTTCAACACCGGTACTGGTGTTACCATCAGATTCAGGACCTTTCATAGTATATTGTGATGCTTCCCGTGTTGGCTTGGAGCAGTATTGATGCAGGATGACAGGGTGATAGCATATGCGTCACGACAGTTAAATATTCATGAGAAGAATTATCCTGTCCATGACTTAGAGTTGGCAACCATTGTTCATGTATTGAAAATATGGAGGCACTATCTTTATGGCGTGCCATGTGAGGTTTACACGGATCATCGTAGCCTCCAGTACTAGTTCAAGAAAAAGGATCTTAATTTGAGACAGAGGAGATGGTTAGAGTTATTGAAAGATTATGATGTCACTATATTGTATCATCCGGGAAATGCCAATGTGGTGGCCGATGCATTGAGTAGAAAAACAGTAAGTATGGGCAGCCTTGTATGTATTCCAGTTAGTGAGAGACTGTTAGCTTCAGACATTCAGACGTTGGCTAATCAGTTCGTGAGGTTGGATATTTTTCCCAGCCATGTTCTAGCTTGTACACTTGCTCAGTCTTCCTTATTCGAGCGTATCAGAGATTGGCAAGATGATGACCCGCACTTGATGGTCCTTAGGGACAAAGTTCGGCATGGTGGTGCCAAGAAAGTTACAGTTGGAGACGATGGTGTTTTGAGGATGCATGGTCGTATATGTGTATCTAACGTTGACGGCCTTCGTGAGTTGATCCTTGAGGAGGCTCACAGTTCTAAGTATTTTATTCCCTCAGGTGCTGCCAAGATGTACTAGGACTTGCGACAGAACTATTGGTGGAGAAGGATGAAAAAGGATATTGTTGCTTATGTGGCTCGTTGTTTGAATTACCAACAGGTGAAATATGAGCATCAGAGACCTGGTGGTTTACTTCAGCAGATAGGGATTCCTGAGTGAAAGTGGGAGCGTATCATTATGGACTTCGTTGTTGGACTCCCACGGACTTAGAGGAAGTTCGACGTCATTTGGGTTATTGTAGATAGGCTGACTAAATCATTACATTTCATTCCAGTGGTAAGTACTTACACTTCGGAGCGGTTGGCCGACATATATATTCGAGAGATTGTTCGCCTTCACGGTGTGCCCGTATCTATCATTTCTGATCGAGGTACGCAGTTTACCTCTCACTTTTGGAGGGAAGTTCAGTGAGAGTTGGGTACCTGAGTTGATCTGAGCACAACATTTCATCCTCAGACGGACGGGCAGTCCGAGCATACTATTTAGATTCTAGAAGATATGCTTCGCGCTTGTGTTATTTACTTTGGAGGTTCTTGGGATCATTTCTTGCCATTAGGGAAGTTTTCCAACAATAATAGTTATCAGTCGAGCATTCAGATGGCTACCTATGAGGAATTATATGGTAGGCAATGTAGATCGCCAGTTGAATGGTTTTAGCCAGGAGAGGCTCGGTTATTGGGTACGGACTTAGTTCAAGAGGCCTTAGATAAGGTCAAGATTATACAGGATCGGCTTCGGACAGCTCAGTCCAGGCAAAAGAGTTACGCCGATCGTAAGGTTCGGGATGTCACGTTCATGGTTGGAGAGAGAGTATTGCTTCGTGTATCACCCATGAAGGGTGTCATGAGATTTGGGAAGAAGAGCAAGTTGAGCCCTAGGTATATCGAGTCATTTGACATTCTTGATGAAATGGGGAGGTAGCTTATAGACTTGCGTTGCCTCCAGGGTTATCCTCCGCTCATCCGGTACTTCATGTCTCTGTGCTCCGGAGATATCATGGTGACCCGTCCCACGTGTTAGATTTCAGCTCTGTCCAATTGGACAAAGACTTGACTTATGAGGAGGAGACGGTAGCCCTTTTAGACCAGCAAGTTCGTCAGTTGAGGTCTAAGAGCTATCCTTCAGTTCGAGCGCAGTGGAAAGGTCAGCCCGTTGAGGCAACTACTTGGGAGTCCGAGTCGGACATGCAGAGTAAATATCCACACTTGTTTGCCAATTCAGGTAATCTTCTATGTCCATTCGAGGACGAACGTTTGTTTTAGAGGTGGAGATTGTTATGACCCAAGGGGTCATTTTATGAATTAATACTCCGTTTTAGGCTTATTAGCCATAAAAAGATCTAATTTTAATTACCTCGATTTGCGTGCATAGTTCGGGCGTCAAACCGGAAAGCTTTTATGTGAAAATTTGAGAAATAGTAATTTTTAGAATTTAAAATTTGGTTTCAGTTGACTTGAGTCAACCTTTTGCATATTCGAGCTCGGAGGTGAATGGGTAAACGAAATTTGTTCCGAACCTGAGTCTGGACCAAGGGGACCCGGGGTCGGGTTTTAACGTTTTTTGAGAAAACTTAGGAAAACCATAGTTTTTCAGTAAAGTTGGTTCATTTTGCATTAATTAATGATATTAAACTAATTATGATTAGATTCTAGTGTGTTGGAGGTTAATTTGAAAGGAAAAGCGGTAATTGAGAAGTGAGTGGCCTGCAAAATTGAGATAAGTGTTGTGTCTAACCTTAGCTTAAGGGAATAGGAATTTTATGACTACTTGCTAACTGTTTGTTTGTTAAATATAATTTATAGGTGAGGTGACGAGTACCTATACGTTGTTGTCAGGTCATACCATGCGAGCAAATGCTATTTCTTGTTATTCTGGTTGTCTTAAAGCCCATCATATGTGATTATTGTTGTTAGCGAAATGTTGAGAACATTGAGTTGAGATTGAAATAATAAATGATAATAGTAACCATGATGAAATATTTCTTGTGAAATTCCTTTGAGAACATTGAGTTGAGATTGAAATATTAAATGGTGATAGAAATTATGATGAAATACTGTTTCTCGTGAAATCCCCTTTTATGTTGTTTATGATTTGATGAGATTGTGAGGAAGAGTGTAAAGCACGAAGGGTGATGCCGTTCTTGAATTAATTATATCGTGAGGAAGAGTGAAAAGCACGAAGGGTGATGTTGTGCAATTCTAAATTATAATCTTGTGAGGATGAGAGTAAAAGCACGAAGGGTGATGCCGTGTATTCTATTTATTATTTGGTGAGGCTGAGAGTAAAAGCACGAAGGGTGATGCCGTGCAAGTTTACTTTCTATATTTGATTGCTAAAATTATTGTTGATCACTATCTGTGTTTGCCATATTGTTTTCCTCGTTCCTTATGTTGAAAATTTCCTATCGCATGCTCCCTTCCCATTAATCACTGTTTACATTCTTTAATTGCTATTAATTTCTGTTAGCATGATTTTATGTCCAGGTTTTATGTGGTGTCTTGTCCTAGCCTCGTCACTAATTCGGCAAGGTTAGGCTCGGCACTTACTCAGTACATGGGATCGGTTGTACTGATACTACACTCTGCACTCTTTTGTGCAGATCCAGGTACCAGCCAGCATTAGAAATTTTAGTAGCGGTCACTCATCATTCAGAGACACGAGGTATATTTGCCGACCTTCGCAGATTCCTGGAGTCTTCTCTTAGTTTATAGAGACTGTTTTATTTTACTCAAAACAAATATATTATTTCTTTCGGTCCATTAATTGTAGTATTCTTAGAAGTTTGTGAATTGTGACACCAGACCATGGGGTAGTCTTAGATTTATATATATTTAGTTCGTGGCTCGGTTTATTTATTTGTTTATCATTATATTTTTGGAATGTTATTCGCTGTAAATAATTAGATTTAATCTACTCTAAATTTGTTTTATTGTGTTTAAATAAATAACCAAAGGAAAAATAATTAATCGAATTCTAACATTGTCACGACCCAACCTATGGGCCGCGACGGGCACCCGGTACCTTACTTAACCGAGTACCAACATAACATATCTTTCTTATCATACTATCATGGGTAAATGTTCCAAAAGGGTCGTCATGAGATAACCAGAATAAAATACAAGGGTATGCTAGACATAAGACGATCTAACATGATATAGAAACTTATAAATGTGACCTACGCGCCTATAAGGCTAACATGATCATTTGTAAATTCAAAACATAGGCCGACAAGGCCATACAAGTATCCATATATCTGAAATTTGTCTACAAGCCTCTAAGAGTACATAAACAACATAAAGGTCGGGATAGGGCCCCGCCATACCAGTCAATGCATGTCCCAATCATACCGACCAAATAGGCAACTCCGGAGCAAGTGGAGTGCAGAAACACCTTCTCCTGAGCTGATAGCCTACTAGGACGACTGTCAACCTGTCTATCGGGACCTACGGACATGAATTTCACCATACCCAAGTAAAAGGAACGTCGGTACGAATAAATTACTAAGTATGTAAGGCAAAATAACATAACTAAGAACAGTAATGTAAAGAGATGTAGGAGATACAACCTGTAGCATCTGATTGCCTCTGAGAAATAGTGACATGAAATGCGTGATACATATATATATATATATATATATATATAATATTTTAAAAATATCCGCCTTTGTGGGCATCATTATCATCATATCATACCCGGCCTCTTAGAGGACTCAGTAAAAATATACTCGGCCATCATAAGGCTCGGTAGAATCGTACCCGTCCACGTGGAGCTCGGTAAACCCAACTGATCAGTGGTTGCACAATAGGTGTCTTACCCGACTGACTATAGCGTGGCTCGGTAGAGTAAAGTAGATATTATATATAATGCATGTTGGACTCATGGAATCACACTCTAAACCTTTCAGAGTAACGTAAGGTAGTTGCACCTTCGATTAACATTATGGACATCATACCATCAATATGAACTTCACTAGGACTCAAGGATAATACATACTTTCTTAGAATAATTTTTTAAGTAAAGAACAACATGGACAACCTTAGTAGCTAGGAGTAGATTCATTATGAAATAATTTATCGTTTACATTCGTTTCACTTTAGATCATGCCAAAAGAATGAAGGAAGTGCCTTAACATACCTTATCACAATATTTCCACTCACCGAGTTGAAATCGCCTCTTTACACCTTAATCTATAATAACAATAACAATACTATCATTAAGTTACGAAAGGTACAACTATCGTACAACGAACGATAAGCTTATTTTGTACAAAAACCGGCAGCATCTCCCCTATTATCATTACTTCCTCCAAATTCAAGATAACACCAACAACACAAGAACACAACAACAACAACATATATACATTATTTTCCAGCCTTATATACGCCACAAAATACTACAAAACATCCCAACACACCGCAATCTCTTCATACACAAAACGACCACCGTAGTAGTGTCAAACGACCTTAACAAAAATAACGACGAAAAACCAGCCCACCATTCTGTAATTATGTTTTTTCCCCCACACCTTTTATCCTCCAAAACTCCATAAAACATTAGCTCAAGAGGCCAACATGACAGCCCACAAACAGTCCACTTTTGTCAAATAACTCGAACTCACGGCTTCTGATCATCGTCCCGTGAGTTCTAACTATTAGGAAACACATTTATCAACCTTCCTTGATATTTAAACACTTAAATACAGATATTAGACGTTTCTTAACTATGAATTACCTTCCAAAACTCTAACTACAAAGAAAAAAGAGAGGCGGTATAATGATACTTACATCGTAGGGATCGTTTTGATGTTATCGCTTCTCGATTTCATGCCCGAGATGATAATGTTCTTTGAAACCCTAGAAGAGAGCTTAAGGATATGTTTATGAGTGTTCTGTAGTCGAGTTATGCTTAAAAATAAATATAAATCCGACCTAAGACTTATATATATCAACTTTGGAAAAGTCAAAGAGGTGCTAGCTTGGCACCCTAGCATTGGCCCATCTTCCGACGCTTATATCTTTTTATCCGGATGTCGTATGAACGAATGGTTAAGAGTATTGGAAACTAAATTAAAAGACCTTAAATTTCGTGTATAATATGTCCCAATAAAACCTTATATAAAACACGAAATGTATTTCTCAAAAAGCTTTAGTGAACCACCTACATGTCACTTATGATGTCTGCGCAGTATCACAAAACTGCAAATATCTCTCTACTCGTATGTCGTATCGATGAATGGTTTAATGAGATTGAAACTAGACTCATAGATCTTCAATTTGGTTGGTATATCAGCCAATAATTCCAAGAATATTGGGAGAAAATCTCATTTACATTTGACCTAATCTTCAGCACATTATGAATGTAATTTGTGAAGACCTTTGCCAACTTTTGTTCCACAACTCGCTTGACTTTAAAACGTAGCACACGACAATCATACGAAAAACATAAATCATAGAATAACCTCCTTATCATGTAATGAACCATAGTCTCACCCTAAAGTACATGTTATAACATTCCAAACTCGTCTACTTTCGACGAAACTTATTTTCTTCAATTGGTTTAGCTTCTAAGCTTTCCAACCCTCTCGGTACTCGTTATTCATGATTTGTAACCTCCAAGGTAACATGATTAACTTACTTTATGTTCTTCCAAATATAATCTTACTTCTGAACTTACATCAATTGACTTATGACGTACTCTCACATATGAAAACATGTGTTGTAACATCATTCCCCCCTTTGGAACATTCGTCCCGAACGTTGACTAATGCACTTATTCGTCTCTTAAGCAATAGCTCTTACGAATACCTTAATATTGTCTTTGACATTTAGGGGGTTGTTCGGTGAATAAATCCAAAGGCTAGGGGATTCCCCCCTTTAGGCCTCTTTCTCACTCCACTTGTGGTCGAAATTCTCCCAATCTCGTAACTTTTTTTACCTTCTTTCGTGAAACATATATGATTCTAACCTTGAATTTGCGCCAATGCGACTCTTATCTCCTTTTTTCGTTAGCTTATAACCAATCTCTGGTCTTTATTTTGTGAACATATATAGTACTATGACAAGTCGTCCCTCTGGAATCTATAGGTGTACTAAAGTTCTTTGCTTGGTACTTTGTTGAACTTATAACTATTGTTATATCTTGTTTCATGACCTCAGTTATCTATTCTTATCGCTTTACCACAAGTAGGTAGGCCATACTGTACCATAACTCTTACTTCGGTTTATTATTATGGAGGATTTCCACCCAACTCCAGGTTACTCTCTCACCACTTATCCTATATGCATAAATCTAAGCCATTTAATGCTTCCTTATTACCGTTCATCTTAAGAATGACACCCTAATCTCATCTCATACTTTGGAACTTTTATCCATCAATTGTTGATTCACCTTAATGTTGATCCATAATCTACTACTGATAACTTGAATCCTCTCATGTAATACATTGTCACTAGGGCTTACGTATCATCAGGGAACATCTGAAGTGGTTTTCCTGATCCACTTACGGATGATACTATACTCCAATAGCCGTATTTCATAGAATCCCAATGTGATTCATCCTATGGGGGTATTCTAATCCTGTGCAGTTCACGAAATCCTTGTTCTCAAAATCATTACTCAATCAAAGGCCTAAATGTCATCCTCTTATCATTTATCACAGTTACACCCTTACTTTAATACCAGGGTAGCATTAAATCTCTTCTAAATGCTCCTAATTTTAAACTCCTTTGAGTTTGTTCATGCTATACTGAGCTTTTTATAACTTTATGGAACTCATCAGTTCTCTTGTTGTGATGGGTTAAATACTGAGGACTTACCTATTCTCGTCACCTTCTCACTCACCTTTTCTTATCCTTACTACTGTCTAGCTAAAACCTTGTTGCTCTATCATACTTTAGCTTGCGACCTATGCATATCTATTTATACTACTCACACCCTTCCTTTTAACATGCTAGCACCATAGATTTTCTTTCCTACCTTCCCAGACGCCTTTAAATGTAAGCAATTACGTTTCCTGGCCGTTCTGCCACTTGCTATATGAATACTTGGAATATCTTAATGCCCACGAATACTGGAGTTCCCTGTATCTCATATGATCTCAATTATCAACTCTTGATTTTTTTTATTCTTCCCGTTCATTATCCACGATAGGTGCCACTTACTTATGGAGTGGATACAATATTCTAGTGAGAAAGATGTCATAAGACCATTTCTTTTTTGGGTCACTATGCTTCTATTGAAGCCTTCTTCCTTATTTCCTCAGCTAGTCTTTCATTGTACTACATAGTGGATACCCTCCGACTCTTGTAAAGCTGCGAGCTTATTACATCATATACCTAAAGGAATTTTTGATGTTCTTACTCACCTATTATTATCCTTAGTTACTTACATCCACGCCCTTGTGATTGTAAGGTTGCTTCTGAAGTGAAATTTGACTATCTCCCTAGTGGCACTTTCTTTTATTTCCGCAACACTTATACGGTACCTTTAACTACCCAATCTACTATCTTAATATTACTCAAGGATCACGATGGCATCATATCTGAGAGACTGAATTCCCTATGTTGGGTTTCACTATGTTTATCTTGAACGATCTGTTGATTTATCTATGACCTCTTGCTTAGCTATAACGAGGCTCTTCCTGAATCAACTACAGACTACTCGTTGGTCCATTCTCATATTTATATTATGTGTAACCTCTTTTCGGTTATGTATTTTGTCTTAACTTACCTCTCGTACGGGATCCTTATGTATCAAGTGTTCAATTCCACTTATTTATCAATATCATCGAGTGCAAAACCCTTATTGATTCTCTCCTGCGTCATGATTGAATAATGTTCTGGAGTTATATTATATCTGGGATCTGAACAAATGCAATATCATTCCATTCGCCTTTTTACCGCATTCCTTCTTTTTAATCCATAGTTACCACATCATCTGTGGCATCTTTTCGCATCTTCACTGACATCACTCACCTTGCGGTAACCCTTCTGTACCAAGGAAAACAAAATTCCTTACCCGCGAGGGTGATACTTAGTGTAACTGGCCCATACAGTCCTTAAGCTTAACTTTAACTTTAGGGAAGCGTCTTCCTGAATGACCATTATCTGAATTTCTCATTAATCTTCTTCTGTTGTCCATTCTATTATTGCCTGAGCGTAATCTAAAATTCTCATGATATCTCCATTATCAAATCGCTCAGTCCCTAATTCATGTTTAGTTTATCTTGTTCACCAGGCCATACTGATTTCTATTACTCCGGGGTCTAACTTTTCCCTTTGGAAATCACGTTAGAGTCACGAACTTATTTCTCGAAATGAGGATGTGACTTTATGACCTATTCTCTTTTGTTGCCTCAAGGCCTGTTACCTCATGTCTTTTCCTTCCCTTGACTATAGATTCGATAATACTGTCATTTTTTTTTCTATCGTTTGCATCCATGTATCACATCTTACTCATAATGCTTTATTAACTCTCTTCTTTTTTTCCATGCTAACATTTATGTCTATCACTTTATACTGAAAACTCCAACAAAACGTTCCTTAACTTTTAGCTCCCCCTGCTTCATCTCACTGGTTCTTTGGGACGCCTAACATTCTCTTTCTTTTTTTCTTCTAGGGGCATGAGTCATACAATGATGAATATTTATTCCTTCTAGGATTCCACTGCATATCTTCTGAAATTTCTAAACATTATAGGATTCATATTTGACTGTTCTATTATAAGTGCACCATCTGGATGTCTCGCAAGGAGATCTATTACCACGTTTGCACTATCCTTTGGAAATGTAAGCTAATGATAATAATCATCCACCATTTTCGGGTTACTTTAACCATAACTGGATCCTGATATCCCGTCCTTCTCTTAATTGTATCTGTTGGCTCCCATGGAGCATAACTTAGGCGGGTGTGGCCAATTGTACATATCTCTGTTACAATTGTAGGTAATTCAAAATGCTTGTATTTCTCTACTTGAATCGTAAATACTGACAATCTTCATTAACTAGGCGCCTCATACCCTTCTTCATCTTATTTATTTTACTTGCTGAAGCTTATATCTATCTTCTGAATCTCCCGTTGCCTTTTACCATAGGGGTGGATATATTTTATTTTCCTTAGGGCTCCTTATCAAGACGCTTACCCGTCTTAGTACACACATGATCTACTGAATACCTTATATTTACTCATCGTAAGCATCGTGCAAAATCAAGTTCCTCTGACTCAACTCATTCACAGCCATATGCAACCTCTTACCAATCATATTTCTAGATGTAGGCATCGTCGTATTATGAATAAGATAGAATTTAGGAAATTGAGTTCTTACGACTGAGCTCTACCACACGATCTAGAGTAAGAAGAAAGAGTGACAACCCTAAATGCCCTATAGCCTCCAGCTTATAAGTGTGGTGCACAACACACCCATAAATAATACTCTACTAGACACGGCTTGTAAACATCCCTAGGACAGAACTGCTCTGATACCACTTTTGTCACGACCCAACCTATGGGCCGCAACGGGCACCCGGTACCTTACTTAACCGAGTACCAACGTAACATATCTTTCTTATCGTACTATCATGGGTAAATGGTCCAAAAGGGTCGTCATGAGATAACAAGAATAAAATACAAGGGAATGCTAGACATAAGACGATCTAACATGATATAGAAACTTATACATGTGACCGACGCGCCTATAAGGCTGACATTATCATTTGTAAACTCAAAACATAGAGGCCATACAAGTATCCATATACCTGACATTTGTGTACAAGCCTCTAAGAGTACATAAACAACATAAAGGTCGGGACAGGGCCCCACCATACTAGTCAATACATGTCCCAATCATACTGACCAAATAGGCAACTCCGGAGCAAGTGGAGTGCAGCAACACCTTCTACTGAGCCGATAGCCTACTAGGAGGACTGTCAACCTGTCTATCGGGACCTGCGGGCATGAAACGCAGCGTCCCCAAGTAAAAGAGACGTCAATATGAACAAAGTACTGAGTATGTAAGGTAGAATAGTATAACTAAGAACAGTAATGTAAAGAGATGTAGGAGATACAACCTGTAACATCTGATTGCCTCTGAGAGATAGTGACATGAAATGCGTGATACATATATATATCTATATATATATATATATATATATATATATATATATATATATATATANACCCGGCCTCGTAGAGGACTCGGTAAAAACATACCCGGCCATCATAAGGCTCGGTAGAATCGTACCCGACCATGTGGAGCTCGGTAAACCCAACTGATCAGTGGTTGCACAATAGGTGTCGTACCCGGCCGACTACAGCTGTAAAGACCTGTAAAATTTCATGGCTAAAAATAATTCCCAAATAGGTCCCTGTGTTGTTATAACTGTAGAAATTCTTAAAACGGGCCCTTGTGAAGTAAAAATTTCCCCTGGGACTTAAGGGATAAAATGTTTCAGATTGGCGCAAGTTTGCGGTCAACTATGCGATTGCAGATCAGGTATGCGGACATCATCGTGGTCGCATACTTGGACAGTTTGCTGTCCATTTTGAGGACAGTTATGCGGCCTAGAATTCGATCACATTTCACGAATGCGGGCCGCATTGTTGTCGCATTCTTGCACCTTGACTTTTGTGGAGGGAGTTATGGGACGCCCTATACGATCGCATAACAGGTATGCGGACCGCATAGTGGTCGCATACTTGGGCAATCTACTTTTCTTTTTGGCCCATTTGAGGGCCATTTATGCGACAGGAATGCAGACCGCATAGCAGGAATGCGATCGCATTCCTGACCGCATTTCTGTTTCGGGACTGTTAAAACTCTAATTTTATACCCGACCCACAGTTCATTAAAACACTTAACCCCTTCCATTTTAAAGATTTTCTGAACAAAATAGAGAGAGGGAAGAGAGAGTTCTAGAGAGAGAAAGTCCCAACTTCTTCAAAGTGATCCTCCTTCATCATTCAAGATTGGAACTAATCAAGTAGGACACCATTTTCTTCACCATAAGAGGTAACCTTCTACCCCATCAACCTTAATTTCCAGATTTTTGTTAAAATGAAACATGGTTAGGTGAGTTCATAAAGATGGGGGTAGGGATCTTGCATGCATGTAACCAACTAGTCATAATATAGTAAAAGGAAATGGGTTAGAGTAATCTTTCACTAAAAAGACGCCATTTAATCTAAAGGAACACCTAGTGTTTGATAGAGTGCTCAAGTGAGTTCAAGACATGACCATTATTCCTAATTCTAAGTTCATTTATGCCACATTGTGAACTAGATTGAAGATGCTAGAAGGTCCGGTGAATTGTGGTAGAAATTAAGGAAAAATCCCAAAGCAAGGTATGTATGGCTAACTTTAATCCTTGTATAGTCATTTTGTTGGTGTCCGAGCACTCGGTATGAAATTCTTGCTTGAGCATATGTGAATTGATTTCCCTGCTGTGTCGAGGTGTAAGACTTCATTCTTTGAATTTCTTAGTCGATTACCATGTTTGAGCTTGGGAAAAGGTGATTCTTTGTGCTTATTCTATGATGTGCAAAGCTCGTTAAATGTTTAATACATCATTATGAGAAGATGTGCTGAAAAACAAAAGAAAGGATAATGAATCAAAGTGTTGAATGTATCTAAGTCCTAAATGACGTGTAGTAAATAATGGAAAGCAAACGGGGATAAACTATTGAGCTATATGCTGATGGCATACCGTATATGACACACTGTTTGATAAAGATTTCTGTGGCCTTGATTTCATATGGTTATTTGGTTGTTACGAATGAATATTATTCATGAAGAAGATCCTTGTGATATAACTGTTGGTGGTTGTTGCTGTGAAATGTGATTGTATGGTAAGATCAGGTTGCACGCCGCAACAAAAATTATAAGGTGGGATCGGGTTGCACGCCACAACAGAAATTGTAAGATGGGATCGGGTTGCACACTGCAACAGAAGTAATAAGGGTGTAATGTGATTGTTAGATGGGATCGGGTTGCACGCCACAACAGAAGAAATAAGGGTGGAATTGTTACACCCTGCAATATTACGTCAATATTACGTCCCGCGGTATTATATTACGACAATGTCACCCTGTAGTATTACATTACGGTGACGTTACGCTTCACAGTAAAAAGTTATAAAGATGTTGCACCCTGCAGTAATGTACGTTAAATTTGTCGTAAGGTAATTGACATCAGTCCAAGTAAAAGATTATTTGGAGATTAAAAGGATTATTCTATTTCACAAGCGATTAGTAAATTCATGAAGGTTAAAGGGGGATCAAGTCAAAGAAAATTAACTTTGTCCAAGTTTGGCATTTTAGGATAAAATACGGGTCGAGCGATAATACCCGATAATTATAGATTAGTACCATGCAAGGACCAGGGGAGTACGATGTGTAAAGTATATTAAAAATAAGTATAATTTTGAGTAATTCGAGATAATTTTTTAAATTATTCGGGTAATTAATTAATTAACGGAGAATGGGACATTACCCAGTTAACTAATAAGTGGGTAAAGATTAATAATCTTCACCCACCCTTCCACGTGGCATAAAGCCACAATGGCAAAGGATGACTCTTGGTCACTTTGCCAGATGGCTACTATGTAATAACCAAATCATAAGTTAAAGTCTTGATAAGATTTGTAAATCCTATCCATGAGATTTATTAGGAATTCCTTGTAAAGGCCAAACCACAATCTGCCTTCGGCTTAAAGCCAAGGACGTTGAAGAAGAAGCATTTCATTCTAAAACAAAAGATTCACCTGAAGCAATTTCGTCCAAAGTTCAACAAATCAAAGCAAGATTTCGTTCCTCAATCTCAAAACGCAGAAGCTTAAATCCAATTTTTGGGTTCTAAATTCAATCCATGAATATTTCCAACGGGAAAATTATACGGAGTTGTTCCTACTCCAGGTATGTTAAGGCTATCCCTTCTTTCTTTTGGCATGGTCCAAATTATACTGAAGAAACGAGCAAATACACTGTTTCCATAAATTACTCTATTCATAGAAATAGTAGGGGTGTCTATATTCTTGATTCCCCATGAGAATTATTATTATTTTCTGTTCATGGGTCTCAAACTAATACGCGATTGGAAAAGTTTATCCGAAAGGAATATAGAGATTATTACGTACTTTTCATGCATTTCATACATGTGCATTGACCCATGACCAGATAGCGTTATATACGCTTATATATGTAAATATATGTATATGGGATATGAGAAAAGGTTACAGCGTTATATACGCACCACCACCTGATCAGC